>KI422542.1:0-14225 GCA_000473375.1 Anopheles culicifacies | reverse complement strand
TGAGCCACCGGGAAACAGATACTTCCTCAAGTTGATCCTCAATCCAACCCAGAGCTTCAGAAAGCATCTTTTAACACACTACCACAGACGTTGGAAGAACTTGAGAGAAAATCATGCCTTGCCTTTTCGAAAGCTATCTTAATGAGTAGCTCAGGAGAGTTCGGCTTCATGACACACACATTTGTGAGATTCCAAACGTTCCGACATTCATTGTGGCACTCTTTGGTCACACGTTTTTGTACTTTTCCAAACAAATTCCAAAAAAATTTGTATGAACACCTAAGGTAGACGATAAGACGAACTGTAATAGTTCGCTTCCCTCCAACGGTCATCTACTTTTTAGGATTGGTCCGAGTGGAATCCTACTCCCAGCTAGCAAAATTGTCGCTCCCTCTCACTTTTGCAGGATTGATCGTAAGTTCTGTGTTCTCGTTAAAGACGTTACAATAAACCAGACTCACAAATTAAAACTTATTAGAACACATTTATTACACAACATAATAAGGACAAGGCACGAACTTGTCCCTTTGGTGGCCGGCGATAGAGAGCATTGTATGGTGCTATGCAAGCCGTTAACTGCCGAAGCGTTACATCGAACCGAGTAACGGCGTTACGCTTAGTGCTCACGGTTAAGTCAGCTGGTACTTATTAGAAAAACCTAGGAGGCATTCTTCTAGGCCTAGAAGAACGCCGTGGTAACCGTGCCTGCTGATGGACGTTGCTGTCGATGGTCGCGTGTGCTTGCAGCACCTTTAGCTCTGCTGGCGCTGTTAGCGATGATGTTCTCGTTCAATGCTCCTCTATTAATGCCGGTGCTGCTGGCGCTGCTGGCGCCGCTGACTGCGTTGTGGTTGGCGGCGAAGAGCATGATGACTCACGGGACGAATGATGCGGCAAGTCCTATTTGTCCAACAGGACATGAAGAGGCAGCTGCTGTTCGACCTGATCCGAAGGGTCAGCAATACGACGGCGGAGCTGATTTACGTGCCGTCGATGTCTTTGTTGTGTCCAGCCCAAGATGTAGGCTCTGTTTTGGTCTTCCTTCCTTCTTGGTGTTGGGCCGCCAGGGAACGTACTCTCGTCGTGGTTGGAACGATACTGGTTTTTGGCCACGATCCCTCTATTCATGGCGATCTCTCTATTCATGGTGTCTTGACGTCCTCTGTAATTCAACGTTCTTAACCTCTGTGTTGGGAAATGTCCTTGTTTCGCTCCTCCCATCCCCTACAGCTATGTCTCTTGATCTAATCAGACACTTAACTTATGAACTTACTGATCCAACCTACTTCAAAGCCCTGTGTTGTAGCCTTGTTCGTCCCATTGTTGAATACGTTTGCATCATTTTGAGTTCTGCTGGTACTTCATCGATTTCTCGAGTAGAGCCAAACCTTTTTTCAGCCATATTGCGTTTATACTCCTTTAGTACCTAACTCTGCTCGTTGCCATTTCCTAGAATTTCAGAAAGCTAAGCAGCTGGTCAGTTATTATTCAGTTATGGTCTGTAGATCGACATTTGCTTTATGTGTGTGCCTTGGTTTATCTCCCACTGTCGAGCTAGCTTTAGTAGTTAATATAGTGTTTTAATTTCAATTATAACAGTTGACCATAAGTTGAAATAAAACGGAAAACTATAATTAAACCTAAGAACAAAACAGTAACTAACAAGTAGGCAGGAAGAGGTTATCGTGGTAACATTATCGTCATCATTTTACTTACTCACTTACTTACTTATCCGGGGCTTCAATCGCTTCGTGGTCTTGGCCTGCTGCAACAATCCTCGATACCGCTCACGGTCCAGCGCCGACGTCTGCCTATCCGTTATCCCGGCCGTCCTAAAAGGACGGAGCTGGGTCGTCCGGTGTTATTCTCATGACGTGACCAGCCCACCGGAGTCAGGTGAGTCTAATTCATTGCACGATGGTGAGATCATCGTACAGCTCGTAGAGCTCGTCATTGTAGCGGCTCCTCCACTGTCCTTCCACAAAATACGGGGCCAAAAATTCTTCTGAGCATCTTCCTCTCGAACGCTGCTAAGAGGTTCAGTTTTGGACGGAGTCCATGTCTCAGAGGCGTATGTGAGTACTGAGACTATGAATGTTCTGTACAGTCCCAGCTTCGTCCGTCGCGACAGGTATTTAGAATGGAGGAGTTTCCTCAGGCTTTAGTAGGACCGGTTGGCGGTCAGCACTCTTGCGCGTAGCTAAACATCAATGTGGTTGTCGGTGCTGTCCTTTGACCTCAAATAGGTGAAGTTTTGGACGATTTCAAAAGTGCGGTCACCTGTCTGTACATCACCCCTGCGTAAATCAGTGTTTGTATTTGTTAGTAGGGCTGGTGGTGGTGCCACCATCATTTTGGTTTTCGCCTCGTTAGTGCCACTCGCTTGATCCTTTGGTGAGCTTCTGCTAGATAGGATCAGCGTATGCCAGGATCTGGATTGACTTATAGAAGATGATCCCCGAAGTTTCTACCTCCGAGTCACGGATGGCTCTCTCTAGCGCCAGATTGAAAGGAAGACAAGCAAGCCCATCTCCCTGGCACAGGCCCTTGGTGGTACCTTGAGAGTTTTCCATCTACCTTCACCTGGCATGTGGTGTTGGCCATTGTCATTCTTACGAGCCTGGCAACGTCATCATCAATTAATGAAAAAAACTCATTTTTTTAAATTATGTTTTACTAAAGAAGGACACTTATAAATAACAACGAATTTTTTCGAATGATTCAGGCTAACGTTCAGTAAAAGTCATTCCAAAAATGCGTTAAAGTAGAAAAAACGAATGATTTATTTTATTTGGATCAATCTTAACACATGTCAGGCGTTGTAGAATCTAATATATGTATATATCATTTTCTTGCATGATCGATTGTATATCTCTTTTTTTGTTTCGTTTTTTGCTTTTGTCTAGTACTTAGCTAGGAATAGGGAAGTTGGTTCTGCTCGTAGGATCTATTCGCGAGATTTCTTGTTTTTTTTTATTGTTTTCAAATTGTAAATTTATCATTTGTTTTACTCTCTTATCCTCTTGCTGATGACTGGCATTAAGGGGGATGGTTTCTGCATTAGAAAAAAAGTTAGGGTTCGTCTCAAGGTCGTGTATTGCCAAATGTGTCGCTGTTCGAACATGTAAAGCGTGAGTACGCCATCTGATTAGGACTTGGGCGCTTGCATCTTTGCACTGAGTTGCCTTGTTGCTTTCGAAAGAAACTGTTCCAAACTGTTGGCCTAGCTCCCAAAGACATCAAAACCCGAAACAAATAACGTTAATTCCATTTCACTGTTGGGTTGTTGGGGTAGAATTGATAAAAGATACACCTTCTTGAAGAAAACAACTAAACTCATAGAGTCGTAGTAATCCAACATGATTGTCTCTTTACAACGAGCTGACGGGAATTCTAAATTGTTTGCGTTTGATGCCAGATCCCTGTTGCGGTGATGGTTACCCTAGTAACAAAATCGTTGTGCTTTCTTGCTCTGTCTAATTTACGATCAAACCTGCCAAAGTAAGGAATAACGACGATGTTGCTCCTTGGGTATTGTTTGTAGGAATCAGCAACCTCATACGATCTGCTATATGCGCTTAAACAGGACAAGGGACAAGACTTTGCCACTATTTCGGTATTGCTATGTTAGTGTTTCATCATTAAACTGACGAGCTTAGAACAATTCGCTTAACTACTAGCAAAAATCTGAGTCAAGTGGAAAAATAGAATATTCAAAGTGTGCGCTTGAGCTGTGCGAAAATACGTTCAGATGGTGCAGATATAAAAGTGTGTCCATAGCTTCCATTGTAGCTAGTAGTAAATGCAGTAAATGTTCGAATGTACCAACGAGCGTTTTAACGAATTTGAACTAGCTTAAAATTTTGCACGTGACGTTAAATGTTAAATGCTAGAGAAGGGTATTAAGAGTGTACTAACTATAACTGTCCTTATAGTTGTGCGCCATCCGTGCACAATGGCTATGCATTGTGACATTTGCATTTTGGCAATTTACATCTACCGCCTTCTGCCTTCCGAATGTGTTTGAGATAGGAAAAGATTTATATAAAAGTTTATGGGGGCTTGTTGCCGCCGGCGCATTTAACGTTTTATTACACTATAGTAGAAAGATTTGCTACTAACGTGCCTTATTCAGTATCCAGCAGCCTGTTGTGTTATCATATCATGTTTAGCACATGTTTCCTTTTTGTGTTTGTGTGTGTGTGCGTATGTTTTGAGTGTTGTAACATTGCATTGCATGCTTTTATCACCAGTGGGGTTGTACAGATCTGCTTTAACCCTTTGAGCTTTTGCTTGATAACTTACATTTTATATCGTTTTTTTTTGTCTTCTTGATCTTTATTGTGATTCATTTTGTTACCACTTTGTGTGTGTTTGTGTGTGTGGGCCATGTACTTGTAGCTTCTCAATGATATGCTTCAATAGGTAAGTTATTAAAAGAGCGATATAAAATAGCAACCTTCCTACAGGTTTCCTTCAATTTCTGCCGCACGGTTTGCGACGATTTGGACATTTAACGGGCTTTCTTATCATGTATCGTTAACAGTGTTTTCCGAACAATTAACAAAAAAAAAAAAACAAAACATAAAACAAGAAATCAAACAAAAATCATTCTCCTCTGCTTTGAATTCCCTTAAAACCAATTGCTATATTTTTTTTCTCTTAATTTCACTTTGTACAAATCAACAGCAAACCGTCGCTGCAAACCTGGGATTTTATAACACTATTGGATACTACGATAAAATTGTAACAAACAATCATACTACGCCTCTGTGGAATTTCGTTTCACATGCTTCCCTCCATGACGAAAGGTACACTGACTCTAGTTTACAATGCAATGCAGTCATTGGTTAAAGCATTGAATTTAGTACTAATGCTTGACTCGCCGTGTACGGTTTGGATTTTGGAGCTGGTAATACAAAGTAAATGGTTCCCCTTTTAACTTGCAGCTTCCATTTGCCTTTACTGCAGCGTTCACTTATGCTGTAATCTAAACACTCCGTAACAAAGCCAAATGACGAAATGTCTCGTTGTATTGTGATCACTTTCGGGGTCCGACCGCTTGGGAATGGTTATTGCGTAGACTTAGGTACGTACATACGTGAATGAGAAGAGTTTGAGAGGGATTTTAGCAAAAAGACTGAGTTGAAACTTTCCACTAGTGATTGCATTTTAAACTTTTTTTGGACGCAAACACAACCTACCGAAATATATTTTCATAGAATAAGATAGCAATCGGTTTCTTGTTTTATTTGTATCTTTTTTTATTTTTAGATTTAGTGCTACTAGTGCTATTGCTCTGGACAACTTCAGTCACTGCATGTTTTCATGCCCATAATCAGGCGAACCACGACCGGTCAGTCCGATCGTCTCGCTCAAACGATAAGAAAGGAATCTAAAGATTAACGCTAAAACCCGTTTCTTTGGAGGAAACTCGTCTGATTAATTAAAACGTCTATCGCTTCTAACGTCTCAATATCGCTACAATGCATTGGTCAGATCTATCATTGAAATATCAAAATGTGGGATGTGTGGGATTGCACCGGGTAACAGTGCACAGCTAATTTCACAGGGTTATGATGAAGATGAGTACATTCAATACGCTACAGTACGGTTCGAATATTAAAAACTTGCCTAATCGGCATCTTCATCACACAGTCGGCAGAGGACGCGGCTCTAAGTACGGCGTTTGGTGTGTGTTTGTGTGTAATGGGTTAAGTTCGCTTTTCCTTGTTTCTGTAACTATACAATCTATACGTTTTATGCGAATAAAACATTTCTGTCTGATCGGGTTTAATGATCGCATAATGTGAGCGTCTTGCTTACCATATTAAAGCGTATTCAATTCTGAATTGAAAACATTTTGCTCCACACTACATGGAACGTCCTCAAACGTGTTGTTTTCTCTCTAGTTAAGGTGTTAAACTATAGGACACTGAGTCGAAGTCAGATGATAAACCGTGTAACAAAATGTTGCACATGCACTAGACACGCTTCCACATTGTTCTCCGTGTTAAAATTCTCATCCCTACTTCTACCAGGAATAACAGTCCTCCAATGAAATAATAAGAATAAAATTGTCCACCTTTCTGTGCGCTGTTCTTGTGTACACGTACACGCTAGTATAATATAGTAACTCTGATGACTTGTGCTGTTTACAGCGAATAGAAACATAGTTGTATCATGAACTTGAATGCTTATAAAATAATTAACTATCCCTCCCCTTGCCCCTTATCCCCACTAAAAAGCATCCCCAGGAATGTTTTGCTTTTGGGTTGCCTATTGCACAGTGGTTCCACTTACAGCTGCTAGAGCTTAACCAATTGTTCCCTTCTTGGAGTACGCCTGTGGCGCCATTTTTTTGTTTTGTTGTTTTAACAAACTAAGCATACGTACGTCTAAAGTAAGCGTACAATATAAAAAATTGCCAAAGCTATTTCCGTCTCGTTATGTTACTTTTGGCCCAATAATTGTGTGTTTTTATGATTTTTTCTCCTTCTCTGAGATTTTCTCCTTCTCTTCTGCTACGTTTTTAAGCTTAAATTCTTCCCACTACCTTTTCCCCCGTACTGTAGCTGTCAAATTGACAATTGATTTCACTAGTTGTCATAGTTGACGTTTCTCAAGTGTTTTGTTTCAATTTCCACGTTTACTTCTTCGCAAGCAGTGGTTCAGTATGAGTGAGTGGAGTAATTAGGGGGTTTGGCATCTCTACGAAATGCGGCGCATTCGCCGTGCCCTATCGATGGACGATGAAGGTTTCGGTTGTTGCTGGCGCAGCTGGAAAATAAGGCAAGTAAAGCTAAAGCAGTACTTCGAAGTAGGAAGTGCTAAGTAAGGACTAGAAGTTAAAATTAAAACCATCGGACGCACATTGGAACGATGTGATTTAAACGAGCAGGAAATGAAAAACGAAAACCATAACAGAAAAGATTACAGAAAAAGAGAGAGAGAGAAAGAGAGAGAAAGAGAAAAGGGAAAGAGATTGAAAGTAGAAAAGATGTTTGTGGTTAGTTTTTGAAGGGAACGCACTAAAACTTGCACTGAGTGTAACTTTGCTAACATTGCTAGTTCTAGTGTTAAGCAAGTACATGTAAGATGCTACGGGTCCAGTTCATAACCGGCCAAACCTACGAAGCGCACAGTGCCTCTACTTTGTGTCTACGGCAAACGGCTACTCTGGCGGAGTGGTGATAATTTTTACCGTGGTGGTATCGTTGTCAGTGCTAGACGATGGATTGGACATGTCCGAACGAAGGGTGAGACTATCTAGCTCAGAGATGATACTACCGGTGGTGGGATCCGGGCTTGCCAGCGGACTTGTCACACCTTCCGTGACAGACGGAAGAAGTGATTCGTTGGAAGGTTGGCTGAAAGGTAAAACGGTCAAGATAAAGCACATCTCAACAAATCGGTAATAAGCATCTCAGTATGCATGAGGATATGTTCTTAGTTCCATTATTGGACCCCTATCTAAGATTAAAGTAGTCAACAGTGCAAAGACCTACCGTTCGGAGGTGTGGTAATCACCAGGGGCTGAGTTCGAACGCCCCGAGCGACAGAAACGCTCCAGCCGGGAGCCACCGACCTGTGGTGCCCGGCCCGAAATGCCTTTGGTGAATGGATTCTGGAACGAATGCTTCTTCAGCATGGTCTTGATAAGTATGAGTGTGTCCAGCTTCGGTATGCTCTTGACCACGCTGTTCATATCCTCGTCATTGATCTGCACCAGTCGACAGTTTTCTTCCTCCGACGGAATCCTCACGCTACCGTGCCTGGTAAGCCACGGGTGCTCCTTGATCTGGGGCAACGTTATACGTTGCTGTGGATCCTTGTCCAGCATACGGCTTATCAGATCACGTAGCTCCTCGCTGATGCTGCTGTTCGCCGGATACTCCAATGGGTCGTTCTTTATCTTCTCATACACGCCCGGGACGGAGGTGGCAATGAATGGCACGTTACCGTGCACCAGCGAAAACAAGGTAGCCCCAAGCGCCCAAATGTCGGCCGCCTTACCATTGTAGAAATGTTGCCCGGGTAGCAGCGTTTCGGGTGCCCGAAATGCTGGCGTACCCGCCGTTGACCCATTGTTCATGGCGGCATCCTCACCGAGAAACTCGTTGCAAACGCCCAGGTCAGCCACTTTGACACTGCCAGAGTCGGAAAGTAGCAAATTTGCCGGCTTCAGGTCCCCGTGGATGATGCGCTGATAGTGTACTGCAAGGATACGAAGGTCAGGCGCATTGTTTACGAGCGAACAGGGACAAAAGCCGCCCGAATGCCCGGGTGCTCCAATTAAGTGGGATAATCGGATCCTCGGTGTTGATTGTTTTTCGTGCGTGATTTAGCGTCTCGAAGCCAAATAAAAATCCTTCATCGCACCGGGAAATCAATCACCACCACTGCACGGGTACATGGACCGAGCAACTAGCCGTAACCTACCGGCATCGATCCGACCATGGTCGGAGCCCGCAGGCTGCAAAACACATTACTTACGATATTCGACGCCCAGCAGCACGTCTCGAAAAACATTCCAGGCACGTTCCTCACTCAGGGGAGTATCGGTCGGTATGCTCAACACTTCGCCCTGTTGCACCAACTCAAAGACTAGATAGAGCGAATCCTCCAGCGGATCGTCCAGCACCTCCACCAGCTTCACCACGTTCGGATGGTCCAGCTGTTGGGAAACGGGAGACACCAACAACAAGAAAAAGGGCAAAGGATTAGAATTGGTGATCCAAGCAAAAAACAAAAAAAAGCACGCAGAACAAAGGAAGCAAAAAAAGGACATGGTTCAAAATCAACCAACACAACAACAAGACCTCAGGAAAGGTTTACTGGTCAGCTCGAATGTCAAGTTCCTCTCCCAACTTACCTTCTTCAGTACGGCAATCTCACGGTAAACTCGATCCAGCGGGGATGTACCACGCTTCGGTCCCCGGCGCATCAGTCCTGCCTTGCGAAGCAGCTTTCTTTTCGACAAGATTTTCATCGCATAGTGTGTGGAATCTTCTTCCGAGTACGCCAACTTTACCAAACCGTACGAACCCTGGGAATGGGAAAGACAGTTCAAACGCGTAATCAAGTTGTGCAAATCTGCTATTCTACTGCATTACGCTGAAATCTAATTTGCCGTCGTGCAATGGAGCATAATCTATGGTAAGTGACACGGAAGCAGTTACCCGTGAAAGTTATCTTATGTGTACCAATCGAATATCGATGCATTAGGAATCATTAAAGCTACGTGCAATTTCCTTCCTTTGCTTCTGGTTCGGGTTTAATGGGTGGAAATTTAGTTTGATACTATTCGCTGCTTCGATGTCATTGCATATTGGAGTATTTGAATAACATACGTTGCTAATGACGATACCGATAGTGATTCTCATGTTTTAAAAAGGGAATTAAACTATTATATTTTAAATCGATTCTGTATTTCTGACGAAGCAATAACATCAATATCCTCACTATACCTCAATTTAGGCCTTCTTTAGAACTGACAAAACTTAATAGGATGGGTCCTCCGGTGTTATTCTAAAGACATCCTTCCTACCCATCACTGGGAGGTTTAATCGCTAGAGGCATGTTTGCCAATATAGGCTCCACTAAAAACACCTGTCACGATGGTCAGCCCGGCGATTGTATACATCCTATATATTCACAGTATTTACATATATCTCTGAGATATAGAACCTGTTCAAAGTAAATTAGATTCTATTCAAAGTATTCTGAGATATGGAACCTGTCCAAAGTAGATAGAAGTTGTTCCAAAGTTTTCATAGAATCTGTTTTAGCAGGAATATAGAGGAAGATGATAAGAACGATTTTTGGCCCCGAATGTGTAGATGGACAATGAAAGATGCCGCCCTAGTGACGAGCTCTAAGAGTTGTAAGATGATCTCACTACTATACAACTACTATGTCATGAAGGCTGCGTTGAGCTGGACATGTCATGTAAAATGCACTGAGCGATCCAGCCCATAAGTCTTTTGAAGACTTTCACATGAACATAGGACGCGTGGTAGACCTAAACAGAGGTGGATCCACCTCGTTGATGTAGCAGTCCAAAACTGTGAACTGATTGTACTTGGTACGGCCGAACGGTCCGGATGGGTTTTGGTACGGATTACTACTGCCTAATGTCTTAGTCTCATGTAACAGAGCAATTAGAGAACTTCAAACGTGACTAAATAATACAGAAAAGACCAGAGCAGGTAGTTCCAATTTCTTTTGAAAGAGCTGATTAACAAACAACCATCCCAACTGTCTTCCGATCTATATGAAACATACATGTCTAGGGTTTCTGGATGGCAACGAGTAGTATAGTCTGAGGAAAAATTGGTCAACAGACATCCAAGATCTCCAAAATCATCGAGAGGGTGAGGTTTGAAAAATGGTCTAACAGTGGAGCCAAATTAAAAAAAAAACAGAATATTGCTAACTAGGTTCTTCATTTCCGAAGACGACAAAATGTAAAACTTCATAAAGAAAACTAAACGACAAAAATTACAATTACAATTTTAAGTTTGTATGCTTCCCTTCTCACACTCTCCATATAGATTATATAGATTATATTATAGATTATTATTATTGCTAAAAACACGACCACTAAGCAATGAACCGTAGCCAACAATTCCCACATGTTTGTCAACTCACCTGCCCGATCTGATCCAACAGTTTGTACTGGTTTAGTTGCAGGAAACTGCCCGACTGTTCGATCGAAACGCGTCTCGATTCGCGCAATGGCGTCCGTCGTCGTCCACTGCGAGGACTCCCGTACGGACTGTTGTACGGGCTGTACGGCACGTTCGGGTATATCGGACGGCTCGTTTGATCGAGCGTCTGAAGCTTGGGCAGTACGCGCCCTTTCAGCCCGGGCGGTACAATGCCGGCGGCACTAATCTCAAGCTGCGATTCGGAACGGTTGGAAGCTTCCAGCATGTCGTCATTATCTGCCAAATCGAGGGATTGAGTTTTGGGAAGAATTTTAATGTGCTGCGTCATAAAGCGTGCACTATGCGAACGATATGTTCCACCACCGGCAACCATCGATACTGCAGCAGTAGCACCACCACCACTACCACCACTAACTGCACCCGAGTTTCCCCGATTGGCCGATTGGCCATCCGCCAAAATCGGCTGCTGCTGCTGGTGGTGGTAGCTTTGGTAGTGCAGCTGGTAGCTATGGAGCGGCGGTTTACTGGATCTTCCCGACATCCCGGTGTTAGTGATGGACATGGCGTTGGAAATGGTGACACCGGTACAACCGGTGGTGGTTACGAGCGGGTGGTATTGGTTGCTTACAGATGATGATGGGACGTTAGTAGATTCGTCGCATCGATCTGCATCGAGCGGCACGTTAGTGGACACGAAAGGCATAACAGCGGTTGTTGGATTAGAATGATGGTAATGCTGATGGTGGTTGTCTTTATCACAGGGTTTGGTAGTGGGGTCCACTTCTTCACAATCATGCACGGTTGTGGGGTTAGTACGGTTAGGGTTAGCACTTGCGTCATCGTTTTGGTCGCTGACGGTTATCATGGGATGGTAATGCGCACGGTCAGTGGTAGGGTAGGCCGGTGCCATCGGTTCAACGAGGGTTGGCAAAGGTTCACCATCACCGGTGTTACAGTGGGAGGGTTTATTGCTGGAGGAAACAGCGGCCGCCGCTGCTGCTGCCGCGGTCATCGCTACAGCCGCCACGGCCGCTGCCGTTGCGTAGTGGAAACTAGTACCTGTCGCTCCTCTGCCACCAGATGTACCGGGGGGTTCGGTTTGAATAGTAACTGGCTGTGGGACACTGGTTGACACGCGCACCACATCAGCAAAACCCCGTGCGAGTGCCATCCCCGGCTGCGGTGTAGCAGCACCTTCGCTGACCACCACCGAACCGCTGGTACCCATCTCCCTGCAGCTAAAGCTATGATTGACGAATTGATTACTCTTTGCACTATCTAATGGTGTGGACGTGTCGTGTCCACTGTCCTGCGTTTCGGTCGTCGAGATGCAACCCTTGGCAGACGCATGCGAATCGCGTACGGATGGAGGCGACGGGGAAAAATTGAGACATTTCATACTAGCACTGTTGTTGTTGCTGCGGTTGCTGCTGTTCCCCCCACTATCGATGTTGGCCTCATCGTGACATTCCGCATCAATGACGATGGTAACGTTGCCGGGTATTTGCGCTGTGTGGAAGGAATCGAGCGCCCGACGATCCTTCGATCGATCTTCCGATGTGGTGTCGTCCACTTCTTCAGCTACTTTGACCGCTACTGCCGACTCGATGTCCGCTTCCGTTTGTACCGTTGGAGACATTTCGTTCGTGTGCGGTACTCTGCTTGCCATAGCAAATGGCTCGTGCCTGTTACGGGTGGATATAAATTGGATTAAAATCAATCACCAGATGTGTATGTAAAGACACTTACCCGTATCTGGATACGAATGCAATTTGCTGAGTACATTGACATTAGCTAATCGTTTGATCATTCCAATATGTCCTTCAGGGCTGTATCTGTAACGGAGAATAGAATGCGAGCTGTAGTGATGCTGTTTTTGTCAGGGGAGAATAATGGAGCTTGAAGCTTAGAATATGAGCCTTACAAATATCACACATCGTGTCACGGACTTCCTTCAAATACATTTTTGCATCTTTAAACGAAATTCGGAAATTCGCAGAAATTCGGCATTAATTGATTTAGCCTAATAACATTTTCTCTCAACATTAGTTCCTTTTTCCTTTGCTTTAAAATACAATTGTACTTCGGTTTGGTTCTTGCCACTTCCACAAGAAAATGCTTATCGTGACAAAAATTACCTCCCCAAACACGCACACACACGCTTATCTATTCGCCGGAAATCTTGCCATTTCCATTCCCGAAATGCTCCCATTTCCCTCAAGCTTCTTTCACATTTTTTTTTGTCGTGAGAAACCCACCAAATCCCGGCAGCATATTTGCTGTACCAATAAGCGAAAGCAAGCGCACAATCTCGGTATGGCGTTTTAGCTTTTATAGCGTACCGCTCTAATTGAATTCATTAGGAAACCAATCGAGAGCACAGTACTGTTTTGGTAAGCGGTCGCTTCTGCTGCTGCAACATTCGTGATTCGGTGTTTTGGCACTAAAATATTTACGCCACGGTACGAATTGGAAACGCCAACACCGGAGCGGAACGCTCAGCTGGCACCCGATATTCGGATATCCGGAGATCCCAGTCACACGAGCGTGGAAATGTGGCGTAAAAATGCGAATTTGCTACGGCACAGCAGGATCTAATTAATATATGCTGTACGGTATTTGTCTTGCTTTCGGTGACTATTTGTCTACGTCATTATCAGCTACATTGGGAGATCTTGCTGCAGTGTGAGCAGACAAATAACGCCCAATAAAGACTGTTGAAGAATATTGCCTTTAACATTTTTAGATACTGTCTTGGATCTATCCCTCTGTGTGACCTGTAAAGTTTGCATATCTTATTTATCCGTTGCGGAATTGGCAAGTAATGTGCTGCATATATTATGAGTATTATTTACAATGCTAATAAGTTGAGCATTTTTTAAAACACACTCCTCATTCCTTCTTACATCATCAGTGTTCTAAGGTCTTGTGGGAGATACTCTGACCACTAACACATTATGTAGAGGAGAGTGGGTAAAGACCAACACGTGAAGATTAATTAGGGAAATCTTCTTTCTTCTTCGATGGCTCTACAACCTCAAGAGGTCTTGGCCTGCCATTTCTGGCGTCCATGACTTAATTTAGCCGTAACAGGATAGTCAGTCCTGCGTACGAGGGAACGGCCCGAATTAGATTCGAACCTCAGTCCTGCCCGTTCGAAGACCGGCGCCTCGGTCTCCTCGGCCACAGCCAAATTCCACATTCCCATCCCTCCATGGAAATCTCTGGACATAAAATTACAGTGGCAATGAACTATACGACAATCCTATTTTACATCTTTTCTTTTTGCTGTTTTAACCGTAATTTACAAAAAAGGCTTAGTTTCATATAGTTTTAATTTTTTTCGAAAAAGACAGGCACTAAATATGGGTAAGAAGGACACCTACAGAACACGCTGGGATTGCTGAACTACGTTGCTTGGTACAAACATAAGATGGTTTTTACTAATAACAAAGCGCAAAATATATCGCGATAAAGTCAGTCCTTGTGGAGAGGGTACGGTTGCGGTTAGGATTTTGAAACCAGGCTTGTGTGCTATTCCATAATAGCACC
>KI422541.1:0-80741 GCA_000473375.1 Anopheles culicifacies | reverse complement strand
ACTTTCTAATAGCGAATGTAAGCAATCATTTTCATCTCACGCTTCTCTTTGCATCGCTGTTGGTGGCACATGCATTTCATTCCTCCATGAAGAAGGGGATGTGCAGATTGTGTGAGGTAATGAAATCTGGATTCACTTATCTTCTCTCATTTCTGAATAAACCCTATCTAACGAGAAATTGTTTGCAGATTTCACCAACACGACAAATCCCTTAGTAAGAGTGCGTTCGGCATGCGAATGCTTTTACTCGTCGCAGTTGAATTGCATTACTGAACGTCCCAGTCAATGAATTGTTTGGTTTGTTAGAGAATTTAACCAGTTCATACAAAAAACTATCTCCTAGTTCAACATCGTCATCGGTTCTTTGGAACAGTAGTTGGAGGATATCCGAACTTACCTTTCACCATCATCGTTGAAAGCGAAATCACCGAGTAGCAGATCCCGGAAGCGATAGCGTGGTGGCAGAACCATACGAGACTGCTGCAAGCTATCCCGGTCCACCACCTCAATGATAGTATCCTCCATTACGCTGGTGCTTGCGCGGGGTGCATCTGCCCGTGGGATCACATATCCCCCCGCAGCCCGCCGTGGCCGGGGGGATCGAATTCGCTGCCACACTTTGTCGGCTATTTTGGTACCGTATTGGAAAGCCGAAAATGAAGTTGTCTCCCACCTATCAAAAGGCCTGAACCCGCAGCCTTGCACTTGATACTAGGATCTGATTTTGCCTGAAAGCATCCACGGCACCATTTGTGTGTAGAATTCGATCAACTTTCGTTTGCTTTGTGTGGGTAGGTCTAATTAGGGAAAAAACAATTTACACAACGGTTCACTTCATCGAATTGTATGCTCGAAGGTTGTTGAATTACTCGCGATACCACAAACACTCACTCCCGAAAACGTAGTACATAATAATTCTGATAAACCGCACATCGCTCACCACGTTTCATTTCATTTTTACCACTGGGGTTGTGAACACTTGGGTCCGACGGATTGGACTGAAGACACACATATCACTCCAGTTCACAACACGGTGATAGTGACGTTTTTGCTGATGGTCGGTCATTACGGTAACTTGCATTGATCGCTATATATATTTGTTTTCAACATACACGCACTTTTACACAATGGGGGGTAGGAATACATCACATTCATCTCAGAAACATTTTGTATTGCCTTTAATTTCTTTCTTGCGCACCACACATTACTTGTTTTTTCTTATTAATAATCCTCACTATTAAGCTAGAATAAAGATATTCGACAAAATTGTCGGTCTCACGTCTTAACGACCTTCAAACCGTTGCCAGGTACAGGGATTCAAAGTAAGTCGTTGGGGACAAACAACTAAAAATAAACACACTCAATGCTACTCGCAATCACTCAATGATTTTCTTTCACCCTCATTCTCCTTGCGTTGATTTGCAACTTATCCACATCTTTGGAACTGGTCCAGCATTTGTTTTGGAAAGCAGGGTAGAACAAAGAAGTACAATACAGGACATACGACACACGAGCACACGACTAGAATGTACGTACTCTTGAAAGTAAAAGGGCAATCCAATCGATCTCGTATAATATTATGACAACCAGCTTGAGTTGTGAGTACAAATCTGAGGTTTATAGCACAACTCGAAAAGTATTAATTACCTAGAACAATCATTCCGTCCCCTTCCAAAAGCTTCTCTTCGATCTGGAGGATTTATTCCAAAGATTCTTGCCTTCTTGGTTTTCGTGACAGAATACACACATAAAAAACAGAACGGTTAATGTAATTCGATTACGGAATTAATCAAACCGAAATATCGCTTACCGGTCCCATTTACAAACGCTGAGGTAAATCTCATGAATCAAGAAAAGCATAAAGATCCTGTACTAAACCGAAACGCTACCGGTGGCAATCGCACTAATCGGAGAAGTAACTTCATTTAACTCTCATCTACAGAGAATTGGAGAACAAAAAGGGGGGTGTTTTTGATAACTTAACCCGATATTATACACGTACCACCTGCCGCTAATCGAATGAGTGTTTTTTTATGGTGAGCAAAAATAACCCCTTTAATAGTTAAGTGGAATTAATTGCTAGAGACTTCCAGTGTCAGCCAAGTTATTAATATTATTGTATCTATTGAATGCTACGTCTGATTATCAATATTTATTTCGCACGCCAAATCATGTGTGGAACCTTTTGCAAAATAGTTAGACATCGGTTAAAAATTCCCATGAACTGTTTTTTCTTATATGACAATGTCCTCAATGGCATCCAAATTACAAGCCCACTACACAATACCACATTATGATGGGATTTTGCCTCATGTAATTTCACATGTGGTTAGTCATTAATTTTCCCGCGTTCCTCCAATCAAGATCTATAAATTGATTAACAAACAAGCATGAATAATCAATGATGCCACGAAATAAATTTGCCTGACAATTTCAAAATATCTCTCGGGCATGAAACAAGGTGCCTACACCTTCCTTTCCTAGAAGCGATGACATAATTGAGCGTATCAAGTTTGTGTCAATTGAATTCTCCGACATAATTTATTCATAGCTAATAATATGCTCCCACGCTTTGAACACATTCACAACACGTGCTTCTTCTCTTGGCTTTGAGCATGGTATGGCAAAGAAAAACGCTCGTCTTCTTCGTAATCTTTAAGGCGATCTGCTGCATGCTTACTTAACGTTGGATACCGTGTGATGTCATACAAAAAATGGCCACATTTGCTTTTCCCATACATTTGTGCAGCAATTCCTGGCCAAAAGTCGTGCATGATAGATGGATATCTCTTATGTCTCTATACGGATGAAGGTAGACTGTGACAGGAAAATAAGGAAATTGATATTTTTATTACAACGATTGTTTCAATCGCGAAACCTAAATCATCGGATCAACCGCCTAGGGGCATATTTCGTTGGTAAATACGTTGGTTTACGGTGGTGTTAAAGTTTCCAAGACACTGTTTCAATGCCCAAACGAGTTACTGCTATTTCGGTATTGTCTTACGTTAAAGTTAACAGAACATGGAGAAACTGATCCTTGTATTAAAGCTCTACATCAAGCTGTAGTTGGTACACAGCTGCCTCTAAAGCAACTGGCTCTGAAGGCACACTCAGACGTTGAGTACATAGCAAATCCAGGCACAAGAGTTTTACCATATACAGGAAAAATTACTACACACCTTCATAACGATTGTATCCACCGTTGTTGTAGACACCGGGACGTAAGTACTTTCTCTTAGGCAAATATTTGATTATTCGAGGGAAAAACCTCCGGAGTGTTGCTTCCTTTCGGAACAGCAGACTCCGTCTTTACCACCAACCATAGGACTGATTTGGAGGATATTGTTTAATACTGGGACGTGCATAAATTCCCGTGTTGTGGTTCGTGGTATTATATCACACGTTATCGTTTTGTCCCGCTACACAGCATGCACACAGCAACATTATGCTGGCGTTTTTAATTATTCACCCACAGTAGAACCTTCTCCTACAGCTTCTTTGCATATCCGGATCCTCCGGCTCGGTCGAATGATTCTGATACCTGAAGCAGAGAATTCCTGCAAAGGTTTTCCATCCTTGATGTACATGAATATACCCTTTGAGCGCCCCACTGACACGATTCAGGTCTTTCGTTGACGAGCCGGCCTACAGGACGCAAGCAATATTTGCATAATCGCACTATACAAGCTCCACCGGCATTTAATTGCAAATGACATTCAAATGTTGCCACCTTCTGCTGTGTTATGTTTGCTTGCCTTTGTGAAGGTCTTGTGTGATAATTTCATTCCATCGAGATACTGTCAACCCCGAGGGTTATCCAATATACAAAGCCGAGCTCCGTTTGATGCTCTTTAAAGCTGCTCTGATCAAAAACGTTTACAACTTTTACTTTACTAGCAAAAAGTTTAAGCTCCGTCCTCCGAAGAAGATTGGAATCTTAGTGCCTCTTCTATTTCAAGGTATTATTGCTTCTAGCGTTTTGGTTTATCTCGGTTAGAAAATTGAAAAACCAAATAAAAATGTTTGAAAAAATCGGTTTACCAAAGCTCACCCCTAGTAGCGCGTAGATGAGGTCAAATTATAACCATTTGTACTTTCCTTAGTGTCCTTACCAGGACAAATTGTGTCACGCAAAGTTTCACCCTTATCAGAGAAAACATTCTTTAGAAAAAGGTTTAACGTGCAACTGAGATATGTTCTTGTACTAGAACGCATCCTTTAAAATGTGAAAAAGGTTTTTATCTTTCTTCCCAACCAGTGCAATGGCCGCAGTTGCGCGCACGTTTGCCAATACTTCCCAGCAGGAGTAAGAATTAATTCTGCTCCGCTGGAACGTATCCCAAACAACGTTCGCGTATCTTACATTTTATATTGCCCAACAAACGCTGCTAGTGGTTCAAACATCCAACACATTATGCTACGAGATAGATTCCCTTTCGATTTCCATTATTAAATCGTCCCGTTGTAACATCCTTTGCTTTGAATCATGGCGAAACTTACTTCGCCAAAAGTCCTTCATTCCGAATTTTGTAGCAAAGTACAATGGTACAGATTTTACAGAGAAAACAAACAAAAAAGTAATAGACCATTACATTACATTATAGTAAAAACATATTTTAACCTTTCGCTGTAATTTGCACACCAAAAGCACATAGTAATATCCCTTGCTACTAACGACGGGAGAATACACATTGGAAAGGGCAGCGCTGCTGGCCAGAACGATCCAAAAATAGTTTGCCCCGCAAGGGAAATTCGTCACTCCGATCGAAGGTGTCGTAGTCGTCCTCAACGACTGGAGCACGTTCAATGAAGCATGAATTTTCATGTCCGTTGATTTGACGCGCACCTGACGAAGGAAAGTGGTGGTAAGGATACTGGCTCGCTTTCGGAGGAGCTTTAGCAGACCGAGAACACGCTCATTATGTCAGCAAAATAAAGTTACAAAAGCAAAACATCACACATACACACACATACACAATGCACAAAAATCGATGTGACGTTCGATGAAAATATCTTCCTTCTGCGTGGTCTCATGCCTGTGAGTAAGTTTAGGAGTGACGATTGTTCACCTCCGGGCACATAGTTTTTTGGCAAGCATTTAATTATGCCTCTCCCCAAATATCCTTCTGCCGGATGTCCTTTTTTCCATTGGATGAAGCTTTCGTTACTTTGAGATGATTTCTGTTTTCCTTTCGATTAGTTAAATAAGATAATGGCGTTCCAGTCTGCGATGGTGCTGATAATGATTCAACGATTGCATCATCGTTGATTTCTTCCGTTCTCTTTCCGAAAAGCTTAAATTTTACAAAGCATTCATCGAAAGACTTTGGCTATTTTTGGACGAAATCAATGCCGAATGATTTATGATATATTTGCAACATTTTAGCACCGGGACGCCGTGTGAATCTCACTCATTTTTAATTGCGAAACTTCTCTTCTTCTTTTGCTTAGCGTAACAACTTATTTGGTAATGCCGGCCATATAATGGCAGTGAGTAAGCTGTAGTGCTGGAATTATTGATTGATATATTGCTGTAAGCGTAGTGCTGGGTTTATTGATATCACTTAGTTCGATAGTCCGCTAGTCTGACGAGATCTTATTCATGGGATCTTATTCGAAGATAGTAGGAAGACGAGTAGTATAGTATCGATAAAGTTTACCTTAACAGTAAGGAAAGGCTCAGTGTGATAGTGGTGATACAATCGATCATCTACGTGATATGACCGATACCAAAACCGGACAACAACCGGATAACAAGGACTAACTATGAGACTTACAAATTAAAAGAACCCTAAGAAACTAGAAATGGCGGACCCATTGACGCCAAAAAGAGAGAAATTCAATTAAGAGAACAACGAACAAGGTCCTCTGTAGCTTATGTTTAAGATTTCAAACATTCGCTATTTTCATACCGATCATCTATTCCAAAAGAGGGGTGAATTTACACCCGGCATAAAATACACCCCGGCTATACAATACATAAAATAACAGCACCCAGAGTTAGCCAGACGGATATCCGAATGGTATTGCGGATGGTGCTCGCTAGATCGTAAACTGTGTAATCTAAACACAGTTCAAATATCTTAGAAACACCAGATGTCCGGTACCGTGAAACGCAGAACATCCAAACTCTGGTGAGGAAAAGAAAACCTGTCTAGCTCATTTCATCAGAACAGAACGGACCGAACGGACCGAAATGCAGTGAGCGTGGATATACGGCGTTGTCAAGATATGTCAGTGCGTTCTTCCTTCGCTCACATGCTCTTCTCTTTTTACTTCGTCTGTGCAAATATTTCGGGGTCGACTTGCTGTGTGGAATCCTGCCCTCCTAAGGCCATGCCGAGTGGTTTTGAGACCAGCAGCTATGGTCAATAGTGCCAATCATACATGTAGTTTTATTTATTTATATTCTTTGAAGCGTAATCAGGACTAAACACGAAAACAAACACAAACATACAGTGTCCTAGATCACAAATATAATGCTAGCAAGAGAACGTTAGCACGCACTTTGTTTATCATTCTGCAATACCTAACACTTCCCCGCATTCACCGTGCCTTTCTCCACCTTTCAATAACTAGCACATTTTTGTACATTTTGCTCGAACACAAACATGACTTCAACATCTGTCGTTTTAACTCGTTTGTCGTTTGATCGATCCGGCAAACTTTGCATACATAAGCTTTCCTTTCAACTACTCGCTTACGCTCGTATGTTTTTGCACTGCAATTCACTTGTGGTACAGGTTCAGGTAACGTTTTGTACTTGTTTTTTACTTTGGCGTCATTACAGTTTACATGATCGTACACATGAAAAATGGACATTTCAACCGGTGTCTTAACAGCTTCTATTTATATGACACCGAAGGTAATTCCATCGTACGAGCAGCACACACTTCCAAAAATATGAACAAAATCATGCTTCAAATGGAGACATGGCACAATTTGGTACAGCACTTTTGCACAACCACTTTCAGTACTGCAGGAGAGCACGATGACGTGATGTAGAAGAGCATAGTATGTATAAAACAACACTTTTGAGGTAAAGGAAAACGACACTTTTCCCCTAAGGCAAGAAAAAAGCCGCCGGCACCACACTAGCGATGCGGCAATTAAACCTTTACTTTTGGCGTCACTGTACGATTTTAGTATGTGTGAGGTTTTACATCGTACACATGATAATCCCGCATGCAGATATGCAAAACGAATAGGTAAAATCACGAAGGTGTCCTAGAACACTTCACTTCCCGCACTGGATCTTTGTTATCAGTACGGCTGTGTTGGTATGTGTCACTACCTTATGGATGCAGAGCATACCGGAAAGTGGCGCACGTGCGAATGCTCTGATTTGTTACTCTACCTGGTTAAGTGCTCGTGACCGGTCTGCACAAGTGGTAGGTTGCAATTATCATTTGTAAAATGAAACCAGTAATAGTTAGGGCGAGTGTAATGCTCGTGTAGCCTTACACGTGTATGTAAGTAATCAGCCGAGAATAACATCAAATCTTTCAATTTAACGCCACTACACCATTCAATAAACACAGTACAATAACAAATTCTTGTTGAACAGATGAAGATTTTTTGTTTGCATGTTAAGAAAATTATCACATTCAGTAGTTGATTAATATGCAAAACATAAGCACTTAATAGATGTTAAATCACTCAATGGTTAGGCAATGTTGAACTAAACTGTTTCTTCCAACATTAAATTACAGCTTTTGTTGCTTTGAATGTATTACCACATAACAACCATTACATCACGATCGTTCACGATTTGGTTATTGATCAACTTCATCCAGAGTAGCATTTCACGCAAATACACGCACCATGTCAAACGAACTCAAACATACGAAGGAACAACACGTCCGTTCTGATCCGAGTAAAACAACACACTCACGAGGTGCTGGAAGAAACCAGATGGTTGAAGAGTATTTCGCTGCGTTGACCCGAGTAGCTTTAGAAACGATGAGTAAGTAACAATAGAATCTCTTTCTCCTGCGAGCATTCTTCTTTTGGTCCATGCGTAACAGCGCGGGACAAACCATTATGAAAAAGGACACAGTAAAGTTTTCACATTTTAAAAATGTATAGATGCTTTGCATATTCCCTTTCTGCATTTTACATACTTATTAATACGTTTATCTACTTATTATGAAATAAATTTTACGCAGAATGTATGATAACTTTTAGATATCATCTAATTTAGATGATTCTACATTTTAAAAGACGTTTTATTTCCAAATTAAAATCCATTTCATACACGGTTTACAAATACTTCTGAATATTTTGGAGCAGCAATTTAAAGAGCAAATAAAATAGCAGAGAGTTTACCTTTTGTTGGTGGGGAAAACCCGTATCCCGACAGAAGCTTTCGTTTTCTCCTTAATGAGCTTTTCCGTAATATTTTTCTTCTCCAAAAGCTCTGCATGATTTCCCCTCATTACGACCGTTTCCAAGAACTCTTTCTAGTTTATTTCGTTCTATTTTGACAAAATTGTAATCTTGTCAATGTTAGTTCTTACACTTCAATGCTTTCTATTTCTTCTCTTTCTTCTTTCTATTTCCATACTGTTAAGTGCATTTTAGCTTACATAAGTTATTTGTTTCCAACAGTTGTTTGACCCCAACACCTTTCTTGCTGCTATTTCTCTATGTATCCAGACCCCTACACCCCGCGCGCTAGCTCACCTCTTCTCATTTCATTGCGTTGCACGTGGTTCTCCTAGTCGAATCCCTGTGCACGCTATCTGAGTGCAATTCCGTAGGTAACTTGTTTCACCACGATAAATCCCTTGTCTGTTTCCATTCTCGTCTTCTAAAGACCCTTTCCTAATTGGCGCAATTGTAAATCCCTTGAGACAAGCAAAATTGACTAGCTAAAGTAATAATAATATGTAAACAATATTAATAAGCAACCTGACATTACGAAATATTAGAACAAATTGCCCAATTTCAACGAAATGTAGCATCTGATACCTAGTTTGTGTACCAAAGTAGGGTAAAACAATGACTACGCTGTAGTCATACGAGAGTTAGCATATGTGCAACGAATTATTCAAAAGTGAAGTTCTTCGCGTATATGGTTGTATTTAGCCAAAATAGCTCAATTAAGGAAACACAAGCATATGCTACACAGCATGGCAGTTACTAAACAATCGTGTTTAAATCATAACATGCAACGCAAATATGAAAGCTCTTGTGCTTAAAATAACTCACCACGCTTCCATACTCCTATTTTGGTTTGTAGGCATGAGAGCCAAAGAAGAAAAAAGAGGATAGTTCTACAGGGTTTACAACTATATGATGTACTATTGCACGCGTGCACTAATTATTTTTTGAATGATTACTGTGGAATCAGGGTGCAAATCGATTATAAAATTTAATTCTGAGATAAAAAGTGGTTGAGGGGAAAAGGTAAAATTTAGTCCCCATTCATTTGTTCATTCGTTAGTATTCATTTTGGATGAACTATGCCATGAAAGGCTGGACACTTCAAATGTTTATATTGATTGTTATCTACCGTGTTCAAACAATGCTCAACATGTGTTAAACACTGTATGGAGCACGAAAAGGGTATATTATATACCCTCAAACCTAGCCACCTTTAACTGGTAGCAGGGAATTTTCAGATATATTATACAATTTTATCTATTCCATAGCACCTGATCGCTTTATTAGATCCCTAGTAGAATCCCTTAGCAATAACGAAAGGGCTTCTCTTAGATGAGCCTTAAGACAACTTAATTATTTCAAATAAAATGAAATATTTAAAATTAACAGAGCATATTGAAGAGTTCACTGGTCCTGATCACATCAAGCGTTCATTAGCTGTCAACGGATGAATGGCGACTATATTTGACCACCAGTTTGTTGATTGGGCCGTAACGACTTGACAGATCACGAGTCAAAACAGTACAATACATCAAAACAAAACCCTCAAAGGAACGACACAAAACAATTTTACGGTTTTTATTTCCCAACATCGAATGTTTTCCATCGCAGTTTATGAAAATAGAACCAACACATTCAAAAGAGGATAATTTTCAACAACAATTGGACAAAGTGATAGAACCTCGTATCGAAACTGACCTAGAAACCTTGGATGCACTTTCGGATGTGTTTCGGAGGTGAACATTTTCCAAAGAAAACACTTTTCAATCCATACATAACTTACATAGTCAAGTAGGAAAGGCACATAGAATTAATCTGGTAAGTAATTTACGAAAATTTAATCAATCGCTACTATAATGAACTGCAATGTAGTTGTGTCTATTGACATTTCTAACTGCAATTTACGAATTACAAGAAGTGTTGAACGGAACATGCCTTTTGGTCGAACATATGAAATAACTTCTACATAGATCACCACAAAACCGGATAAACTAATCTCTTAAACCCCGGAACTAGTAGCATTGGATGTACTCGCTGTATTAGTCAAATACATAATGACACGCACATGTATTTATAATATAGAATAGTGGCTAGCGTCAGTGCTTGAATACGGTCGGTTTAGATCGCATATAATCTGAATATATTGTCTCATCTTCCATAAAAGCCTTTTTGTCATCTGAATGTATGAATTTAACCGCTGTAAGAGGACGTTTCCTCAACGGAATGTTGGGTTGTGCGTAGAAAATCTAGTTTTTAAATACTTTTCTGACTGTCCCTTAATCAATGCTCTGAATAAAGCTTATTGAGAGATGTAGTTTAAATGATTAAAGTAAAGATCAATAAACCAATAAAAGACTTACCTTCCTTACAAGTATTAATAAACTTGATGTTTGCTTGGGTGTTTATTGAAAATATCTATACTTATCACGTCTGCGTGCGTGCTGTGTAAATTAAGTGGTGTATTTTTTTAGATGAAAAGTTGACGTATGCATGCAAATCTGCAGTTTTGTGCTGTATGAACCACTCTAGCATTTTTTTTTTGGTTTTGCAAGCTTATTCGTATCCAAAGTTATGTAAAAGCTCATCTGCGTACTTATATAAAATGTGTCTAGTGTATAAATAGCTGCAATACACAACAACAAGATGCGAAATAGATAGTCTCCTGGACTGACTAGGAAACGCCTAGAAACCCATAAAGGGTTTCAGGACATCAATGGCATTCAGATCTCGCTAGTGTAGGTTTGTATGTTTCCTAGCTTTGTTAAGGCTTCTCCCTTGATTATCGCAAGTTTTGTGAAAGGTACTGATTTACATCACTTTCAATTTATTCTAACGAGCCCGACTTACGTTGGCCATAAACTGTCCTAGTACGTTCCCGCGCGGATAGTACGTACATACCACAATTACCTTGCCACTGCGTGTTTGGCCCATACCAACGCCCAATTCTTTCGTTCCCTTCCACACCATCTGCGTGAACTGACCGCCCTTGATGGCGGCACGCGGTTCCAACGTAAAGGCGTACTGTTTTACCTCCTCATACCACGACCGACAGACATCCCGGGCGTTTGGACGAGCGTTCCTATCCGAAGACCAGAGACAGTAGAGATTCTCACCAAATTTGGAGTTCTGTCGGTAGGTGAAACGATCGTCTCGAGCTAAGATTTCTGCCCATTGTTGTGCATCTCGTACTAGCTCCTTGTGCAGGCTTAAAATGTAAAGTTATAAAAGGTTCAAGTTCTACAAATGAAAGCTCAGATCAGTTTTAAACAGTACTTAACATACATCAAATCCATCGCACCATGACGCCTTCTGTATTCGTTGTGATGCTTCAGCATTGCCACAGCAAACTCATCGAACTGATTTGGGTCGTTTTCATCCACGATACGGACATGCTTTTCCGGTTTTTGAGAACCAGGACGTCGCAACGAAGACGTTGTCTTCCCGGTGGATTCATCCACGGACGTTTGTTTAACGACTGACGGTTTGTCGACGATTATCTTCGGTATTTCAAATCCTCCCACGGGTGGAACGTTTTTTGCGAAACTGCCAATATAATTTCCTGGTGGATCGTAATTAGCCACCACAAACACTTGCCCGGAGCTAAAACAAAAAATGCATTGTTTATCCGCCATTTATCAAAAATTGCGTATACTTACCGATTGCGTGCTAAACCGACACCAAGCTCACGACTATCCTTCCATACAACCTGCGTGAAATGACCCGTTTTAAGTGTGGCAGGCTCCTTCCCAAACATGTGGAGGTCGATCTCACTGTACCAGTTCTCTACAGGTTCACGTCCACTCACGGTCATACTAGAGCCGGTCGTATTAGATGAGCTCCACGAGCAAAAGATATTTTCTCCGTACGCTGAATTGCTCCGATGCACCAGCACACCCCGAGCTGCAATTACTTTGGCCCATTCTTCAGCATAACGGCACAGTCGCTTGCTTAACTTCAGCGGCAGTACTCCATGCCGTGTGCGATACTCGTTGTGAGCCTTCAGACATTCACGTTCAAACTCCGTGTACAGCGAAGGAATGCTGCCACGCAGCGACGATTGTGAACCAGCGCAACCCGGTCGTAAGCTTCCGATCGAGGGGCTGTTTGAAGGGCTTTTGGTGTGTCGCTGCATAGGACTTGCATTATTTTTACCCCGATCCAACGACTTTGGACGCAACGATCCAACCACACTCTGTCCATTGAGTTGTTTTGGATCGCTGGACGTTTCCTTTCTACCTAGTGATGTGTTGTTGTTCCGATCCTTTTTAGTTCGATTATTTTCCAATTCGGCACTCGTCGTAAGGATTGTTCGAAGTGGAGAAATCGACAACCGCGGTGAGCCGATGGAGAGTTTACCAGTCGAAAGTGAGCGTGACATGTCATTTTCGCTAAGATCAAACTTCTCCCTAAACACTACTGTTCGGTCTGGTTTGTGGCCCTTGTAGGTCTGTATCGTTTCCATCGTAATCACCTCACACAGTGGATCCTGCAAAACGAAATAGAAGCAGTATAAAGCAAATGAATGTATTTATCAAACCATTTGTCTGCTTATTGTTCCAGATGTAAAATGATAGCAATATATAGCTTTGTATAGGAATCATAAAAAGAGGCTGATGATCGAAAGTTGCTACGATGCTAATATCATTTGACGACCCAAACATCCGACGAAAAAGAAAATTCTAAATTATATGATTGAACTTTACAAAATCAATTTTCACAAGTTCTTACGATTAGTCGATACAATATCATCATTTCCGATTCCAATGCAAAATCCAACGCTTGTGAGCCATCATACCAACAAAGCCTTAACTCATTATCTACCACTAGTCATATGTTTCCTTACCTTTTGGCTACCTTTGTGATTGATGACGCGCTGATCCGTTTTTCGGACCATTACGACCCGCGACAAGGCACCGCAATCATGTGAAGATCCAGCCGAAGAAAGCTGCGTTATGTCCTTTATGGGGCGCGTAGGCCTATAAAGAAAAAAGAAAAACAAATCAACATTGCGAATCAATATTTTTCAGTTTTCTATAAAACCAAATACTATTCAGAAGGAAATAAATAAATGAATAATCCCACAAATAATTGAAATCACTCACGTACATTCCGACCGTTCGCCACATAGCTGAAGGGATCCTAACAATGTGCGTCTACCGAACTGCTAAAATCAGTCTAATTTTCAATGGTTCTGCTATAGCTTTTCAATCAAAATGCCTTCCCGGGGCAACTGTCTTCAATGACCGTATACACGATAATGGTGAATAAAGGCTGGTTTTACATCAGTAAAAGGTTTTTGCCTTCACAACGTGACATATTGCTATATGCAAACCGGGGGCTAAATGTTTGCATTCTTAATGCACAGTCTTGGAGACTTGCATTGCTTGTCTTAATGTGTGTTTTGTTAGGGAAAGCATCATTCATCGTGAATGAGTTTGCTTAAATGCCAAACGTAAAAGTAGGGTAACAAAGTTTGCCATTTGTATTACTTCATTTTATTTATGTTACTTTTTTTTTAATTTGACGTGACAGCACATTTCCATAAAGCGTCACTGGTGGCCACGATCTCATGCCTTGGTGTTAAAATTCACAATCCGAAGATCGTGGTTCAAATCGAAATAGAACCAGCTTTCTATGGTAAGCAAAGAACTTCCCGTTACGCATATTGTGCAGCATTAATGTGGAACGGATCGATGATCGAGGAGATCCAGTCTTCGAACGATCTTTCAGCAAATGTCAACGTTGCGCCGCTTTTTCATTT
Source organism: Anopheles culicifacies (assembly GCA_000473375.1). NCBI lineage: Eukaryota > Metazoa > Arthropoda > Insecta > Diptera > Culicidae > Anopheles > Anopheles culicifacies. Next base: position 66,589 of record KI422541.1, on the reverse strand, counting down.
TTAAACCGCAGTATTGTAACAACTGCAATAATCAAAGTTTGGCGATTTTTCAGAATAACATTTCATTTAAAAATTGACCTAAAAGTCCGTTTCTGTAACATATTCGAATCCAGGTGTCTACTCGACAGATCATTGATCAAAAAATTATAAGGATGAATGTGAACTAACAAATAACTGTGACAATCAAAAGCAGATAACTTCATCTCACAGGCCATCATACCACTGTCGTTTAACACCTTTCAATAATCACCTTCGCTATTCAGCACAAAAATAAAACACATTTGAATGCCCGTTCGTTCATAAACCATACTCTTTTTTACACCTGTTTCGAATATTCTACTATGAGACCTCCGAAAAAACAACGGTTGTGTCATTTCGTGTTTACAGATTTACTTACACTAATTAACAAACAAGCGCGCTCATCTTGGCACACTGGAATGGCCTCCGGTAGACAATGATCCACACAACGGTCGCAGTGATCTCGACCACAAACTGTCAGCATTATACCAAACGCCCTATTCTCACCCAACAACTGACGATACAATTTCGAGCCTGGTGACGCAAAAGTGTTGTGGCCCCTACCCAAGCGTCAACAAATGGTGGCATCGCCATCGACAAGGGCAACAAACCTCGGCTTGACTGTTCCTTCGTACTCAGGGAGACAACTTAGTTAATATTAATCGATCGTTGCATTCCAATGCGCCCTGTACAAAACGTGGCGTATCGCAACAAGTGATCACTAACTGGGCCATTGTAGAAGAGATAAAAAAGCAGGAAAATAAGAACACTGTTTGCTACTGTTCACCGGCTAGCTGGCACTGTCGTTCAAGATGCATCCCCTTTGCTGGCGATAATTAATCTCATAATTGTAACAGCGCCATAATTAATACATCATAAATTGAGGTTAAATATTCAATCTCAATTGTCAGACCACTCTAGACCACTCTTCGTCCGGTGAACGATGTCCTTTTGTGAAACACGAACAGACAGTATTATATCACTTACGCACTGACTACGTACGATATCGTCACCCGAACCAACATGGTGCGAAGTGTTGATCGCTTGTTTACTTTAGGAAATGTCCAGTGCAAATCATATGCACATGTTAATCAATTGCACATTTGTCGTACTTGCCAAACACCCTTCGCTGAAACGAGCCTATCTAACGCAAAGGGTCAGAGTCGACGCTTACTTTGATGGCTCGAAGGGTTGCTCGAAAAGGTTTCTATCGTATCTTGGCTGTAAGATTCGAACCGAGATGAAGCAAAAGCAACACGTACCAATCGCTAGCGATATTGGAATGATAGAATGTGATTGCTGTAAGTTGCGCTGTTAGAATTGTTTTCCCCCGAACCAGATGGTTTCGCTACGAAGAGAAACCCATCTATGCGTAAATCAGTGAATGCCAGAAATGTCAGAATAAATTCTCCCAAATTACAAAACTGCAAAATAAAATATATCACAACAAAATAAAAAAAATCCTAAAAACAGGTAAGTTTCACACATCTGGTGTTGAAGTAACCAAACATAACGTTTCTTTTCCCATCATCTAAAATAACTTGTACCTTATCGTAAAATCGTACTTCCGAAACAACGGTACACATTTTTACCACTGAGTCAAATGTTTCTGGCTCACCATTCCCATTTAATTTTTTATCTTACTGATAAAGCAAAAAAGACGGAGTACCTCTTTTTTATAACCGTATAACAAGCAAGAAAATTTATCGATAAATGGTAGAAAGATAAGATAGCACCTCCAAATTTCGAGCTGTGTATGACTAGGCTTCAAAAAACAAACATTAACCTCATCACGGCCTAACAACATTGTCGTTAATCAAAACACAAAACTTGTTCTACATTTTCGTACAGTTCACATAACATACACAATGGTTGAAACCCTGTTAATTGCGGTTCTTTTCACCTTTAACCCCCATTGTTGGTGGGTTGTGTAGCGGTAATGAAATAACTAACATGTGCTGTTAGTATGGCAACGCAATTTAAAAGTTCTTTATTTTCCTCAATGTCATTCTGGGTGCTACCGAACACGGTGATGAATTGAAATGCAAATGTGCATCCATCCGGAATCACGCCAGTACACCATTCGTGCTGAACAACGGTTGCATTTAATGTTTACCTATCTACCTGCATTTTCCTGTAATTCTTACTTTACATCGTGACTCAACGAATGTGGCGAGCAGGAGAGTGAACAGCAAATTCAAGCGTAGGAGAGCAGGGTTCCAACCTTCCAAAGAACTTTTCACAAAAAAAATTCTAGCACCGGTGTTGAAGGTACGCAACCATGTACACACTTCATCGGTCGGTAGTGCATGAATGTCAAGGTCGTTTACTACAGTGAGATCTTGCGAAAATAATCGAAAGGATTCGTGCGAGTGGTTTCTAATTTTCCATCGTGCTCGTTGCGTGAGAGAACAAGAAAACTGTGCACACATAATCCTTCTGAAGAAATAGCATTCATGATATACTTTTGCATATTTGGCAGACAAATGCATCAATTCAGTTATAAAATGAAACACAACAAATGTTACAATATTCTACTATTCTATTTCTACTTGATCAAGTATCGAAAATCATTTTTTTGTTCAGATTTGTCATTGGTTTACAACATGACCAACCAACCTCAATGCTTTTGGCTAAGTCCCAGCTTTGACGACGTCAATGACTCAACAGTGGACAGTTAATCAATTAGATTACCTTCCACACCCCGAACCAACAGCCAGCACTGTGCATTTTAGTCAAATTACACAGAAACAGGATAACCTTAACCTTATGGAGCGTTAGTCCTGCGCTTGAAATAACGCATTTTATACTATGCTTATATTTCGCTACTTAAAAAACATTTACTGCAAATAGCTTCCTTTTTCCATTCCTTTCTTGATAACTGATACTTCACCACGAGTCAGATCAGATGCCTAACTGAACACTAAATCTAAGGATATAAATTGCCCTACTGAGGCACAATTTTTTCACACTCTGGTCTTTATGTCTCATACTAGCTCCACGACATAGACGAACCGGCCTGTCCCATCGATTAGCTAATAACGGCAACAATAGTAAGTAATAGTAATAGTACCAGAATAATCGACCTCTTACTCATCACATAATTGCACTACTCCCTTCAATAGATGAATTATTGTCCGGAGGGCAGTTGCTTGCCAGCCTCTCTACTTTTTTATTGAGGAAGGGTTTGTGCAACCCAGCGACTCAATGAGTGCAAACCACATCAATTGTGATGTGATAAATTGCTCATCTTTGCCCCGATCCAATGATGTGCCATAGTGGGTGCATGAGGCATGCATTTACGATCGACCATGAAGATCATCCACTAATCAGTATGGCTTCGTTTGGCCACCATGATTCGAGATAGAGATCGTAATATACTCTGTCGAGTGTTTGAATGGGTCCAACGATACACCGTTCGTTCGGGTGCAGGCATGTGCCATTTGTCGCGATCGTATAAAATCTACTCAGAGCGCATGCATCATGCAACAAAACAAGAGCATTGTGTTACATTGCTCGTTTCAATTGGTAGCACACCAATAAAGCTACTGAAAAGAAATGAAATTGCAAAAAATGCTCAATTTCAAATAAAATTAGTACAACCGTATGGAGCACCGTAAGAATTGAGTGCCCTTCCTGGATATTCAATTAACTGCTCACATAAATGTAAAATCTATTGCGATGGTTTTCAGATGAATTCTCTCTGAACAGAACCAACAGACCAGAACCTCCTTCCTGGTGTTTTTCTCATTTCAATTGACCATGCTGACCATACTGTCCACGTTATTCACAATTTTCATCGACTACGTCCATGATATTTAAAGTCCCAAATATTCAAAACATATTTCATACGACCTACATTGCAATTACACTGTTTATCCCGGCTAGTGTCGACTGTTCGTTCTGCAACGCTTACGTTCGTCCGGAGTGGTAATCGTTGTGTTTTTTTTACTTTCCTTCGCTTATTTATTCAGCCGGTACGTTGCAAAATACTACACTTGTTCCAGCGACACTGATAGAGTGTGTTCTTTCAACATCCGATATTTCATCGTATTGTAATTGCAGACAACTACTATATTACACAAGTACATGTTCGTGCGCAACCTAAAGCCCTCCGCATTTTCCTACACAAACACACACATGGCGTACTCTCGAACTTGTCGCACGCCGGGGTATATTTACCTGCATCTGGAAGCCATTTTTAAGCAGCACACCTCCATCTTGCCGGAAGGTTATTTCCGGCCCGTATCAAACACAGAATGCTGCACCGCACTGCTTATTTGCCACTGCCTGCTGTTATCGGGTGTTTGTTAGCGACCACTGTTTTCACAAACTGTACTGCCACCGCGGAGGTGTTCCTATCGATGGAACGGGTACGATGAGATTCATTTGTCTGGAAATTGCTAGATGAACGTCACGATTTCTTGTCGTTCGTTGGTAGGAGTGTGTCGGGTGCGCACAAAATATCGCATCCTAAACTTGTAATTCAAAGCACGTGTTTTTAACAACCTGTTTTGCGGCATTCGCCCCCTTTCCTACATACTTTCCTTCCCCGGGCTGTCGTTTAACTTATGAGAAAACCCCACTCTGATATTAAAAACTAAGAGGAATAAGCAAAAACAGGCCCATTCCATAGTGCAACAGCTGACGCTGCAAAGCACATGCCGACAACAGTGCGATCGATTACATCGATCACAATCATGATTACTGTGCGATAAGCTCTATTAAAGCAGCGCAACTCTCGCGGGGCGACGACTTTAAGACGCCATGTAGCGCTCGTCACAATAATGCGCCTTCAGCGTCTCCAAGTCATACTGGCGACCAATAGTCTAAACAAGGCAAGGTTCTATTGATGCAAACAAACTGGTGAATCGTTTGCAGTTAAAAATTTCATTATATCTCCAAAAATTCTGGATCGTTTTATTATTCCATGTGTTTTGGACGTAAGGTCCACCCTTACCAACATCCCACCTGCTAGCGTTTTCCCGATCGTCCGGTGCTATTTGTCGCTTCGACTAGACGAACGATTGGAACGTCTTCAAGACAGGCCATTCTAATAGCAGCAGGTTTGTTACGAGAAATTCATTGCTCTTGGACTTTTCCTTGGCTTTCGGTAGGAAAGATCGGTATTAGGTATTTTGTACTTGTTCTGTCGTGTGACGGTCACTAACATTTCACGAGCCGTAGAATGAACACACTGTGAGATGGCACAAGAGGACTGAAGCATTATCCATCCAAACAATCAATTAGCTACATTCCACCGGGTGCGAATAAAGCCTTACTATGAATACATCATACATGCACAGAGAACTGTGTTGAAACGAGATTCCTGTAGACATTCCACTTACTTGACCAGTCTGCACACACCTACAACCAAGTTATTCGTGTGTTATTTTCATGTTCTCAAATATTAACATTTTTATTATCGTCTACTTTCATTAACCTTAAGCTAACCGGCATGATGTCAACTTCCAGTAACCATGAATTGAACCGGTTTGCCATTTCTGCTACTATACGGCAGACTCCAATGTTCATATCTTGAAAAATCAACGCTACCATCTTCACTGTATAAATTATGCGCACCGTAGATTGTATTTGTGTCCCGTACAAACATGGGATGAAATTCAGTTTGACGCCAAACAACAAGTTTCAAATCAGCACCAAAATGATCATTATGATGTTTGCTCATCTCTCGATATCATTGTGTGTCGATAAGGGAAACGTACTCAAACCTTCTATACCAACAATGAAAAAATGGTATCGATTTAAAAAATTTAGCATTTTTGTGATAGAGTACCTCGTAAAAAAATACGCTGGAAACTGATACAAAACTAGAAAAAATAATGGTCTTCATGGTTCACCGTTGAAGGATTCTCTCGGCAATGTTTAATTTAGATCGCATACACATTGGGACTCGTTCAAGCAGTAGCAATCCTTCTGAATGCCGATAATTTAACTTTTCAATAGATTTTTGCCAGCCATAAAGTATCATCCGCCACATGGGCAAGACCTAAAATTAAGATGTAAAATGGAAGCGAATATAGCTTCGTTTGGCTTGTTGGCACAGTGCCATCTTTGGCATACCGTCACCGATTCTGCCCGAGCATGTTACCAAGGCAACTAGGAAACTTAAAAGATTATGCGGAGCAAATTTACCGCCGTAGGCTCCCTTCACTTCGGTTGCGTTTGAGTTGTTCAATTCCCGGTAGGGCGATTTAGTATATTGGGCGGAATCTCGGGATACATAACGCCGGCTTGCGCGATGATGGCAAAATGTTTTGTAAGGGTTAGAGTTTGTGAGATGGGAAGAAAATGCCTCATACCATTTGAAAATTATTGATCCAGAGAGTTTTCTTTCTGCGTACGAATATTGTTCATTCCCAAACATGAACTGGGGTAGCTAGAGGGACTTATTCGGCTTCATCAGAATGACGTGCAATCAGTCTTCACATTTCTGAAAAAAAGGCCATCAAAAAAGGTTTCCCATAATACGGATGAACGTTTCCTGGTGTTGGCTGCAATTAGAAGCGATAATTTTATACCTAAACCATGTCCTCCCGTATCAATCCATCTGGTAATACACGTTTAATCGCGAAATGTACGACATCCAAGTTGTGCACATTAATCCAAACATAGCATAAGTAGGAGACATACATGTACGTTTCTGTCGTTGTTAAACTTCCGGAAAAGTGTCGTACAAATCCTCTAAAATCAGCCCAAACTATGATAAACACAAGGACGATCCATCTTTGCCACACTGCACTGTGTGATTATGTTTATTATTAACACCCGAATCCATCGGGAATAGACCATCTACTTCGAGAATGTGCCACGTGCCCAAAATCAAAACCTTTACCAACAGATTTCACTCCATTTTGGCGTCATTCGGTGCTATCCAATATCAACATGGTTACCCCAATGATAGTAAGGTGAGGATTCCCACCGTGAGGTTCGTTTTTTCCAGCAGTTTTACTGGGTGACGTGCGCGAAACACTAAACGCGAAACGAATTAAAAATTCGTTCCATGGGTCAATGAAGAGTGAAATCATTGTCGGTCGCTTTATCGCAAACACATTCATTTGTTTATACCCACCCTCAGCACGATTTCCGTTGTAACACAAAAGGAACGGACACAATGAGTCGTAAAATAATGCCACCAAAACCAAAACTTATGCCAAACAAAACTCCCAAAACGCTCTGGAACATTATTCCGCATTCAACCTGTCAATTATGTATGTTATTTGGCTAACTGCGGCTACCACGTGGCTACACCATTAGAGACATTTTCATGACTTTGATCTTTTATGCCCAAGTATGTATGTACAAATGAACGTTTCAAGGACAAAAACCAACAATACATGCCGGGATTTCTTTTCCAATTGGGAAATGGCTCAATTGACCTTGCATGGCGGCATCTTCCTGCACCGGAAGCAAATCAATCGATCGTGTTGGACCAATGTACCGTATTTACTAGGTCCTAAATAAGTAAACGATTTCAACGACTTATAGACGATTTAGTGCACACGCAATCATCTCATGCTTCATAACGTTCATAAACCAGTCTATGAGGTAAAAGATATCGACACCAAAGAAAGACGGGAGGTATGGGAAGCTGAAAGTTTACTTAAACTTGTCTTGTTTGGGTTTACAGCAGTTTCTCTCATGACTACTGTTAGAATTCCAAATCCGTCGTCTTCCACAAGGCGATTTATAAACAAACACTTTCTAGATGTTTTAGGAAGAATACATGGGTACAACCCTTCCAGGGGGAGTTGTCTCAATTGAATGCCAAACCACATGATACAGCAATAACTGCTAGTAGAACGTTTCCGCTACTAATTAAAACAATTCACAAGCATCTACTTATCATGGTTTGGCTTTATCGCAATTATTGTGTGCTAAAATATTTCCGTTTAAAAATGTCCAGTTATTCGTCCGTATAAAATGTATGTTGCCACTCAACTCTCACTTTTTACACCCTCGCAACACCCACCCAAATGAAGATTCACTATTAATTTAGGAGCAGTAAAATGTAACCATGTAAGGAATTCGCGACAAACTATTGTTTACATGCACCGGCTACATTCACAGTTGAGCGCATATGGATAAACCGTACGAAACCCGAATCGGGGATCCTGAAAAAGTAAGTAAGAAGTTGCTCCACTCATACACACATACACCCACACACGCAGTCGAACCAAGTATCCGCGCGTGCCTCCGGTGGAAAATTTTACTCTTCCAAATCTGAACACAAGACGCCAGAGTTGCGGCAACCACACCGAAAACACCGAACGCTCGCAGAGAACTGATGAGAACGGATGAGAATAGCTGGTGTTCCAGCTCGCTTACTGGAGCTTCGGTGTTCACTATGGGTCAAAGCATGCGCAGCATTCATAACTGGTAAAAACCAACATATTTTACTGCGAACGAAAACAAACATTTTAATATTCGTTTAGACGCGCGAATTTCCTGAATTTTGCCAACTAAGCAGCGCGCATAAATCTTTTTATGTAACAAAGAGCTTTGCTCATCGAACTCAATTTTGTCAATTTATGAAATTAAGGTAAAACGTAATATAGTATATCATAGGAAAGGTAAATATAGTGATGTTTATAAAAGATTAATAGTGTTGCCAGCAGTGAGCAAGTGAACCAAAGTGCTACAGTTGCTTCTAACGTGTTCTATACTGTACGCCGGTAAAATGTTAAGTGTGAGCTCATTTACCGGTATGCCTGTTCCCTGGCCTGTACATAACCCAACATAGTTCGTCGCTCACGCTCTCTTTCTCACTACAAGATCAAGGTTACGCGCGTACGCTACCGATAACACAAACCAAGAGCGGGTTGTTTTCAATTTGCCGCCTTTTTACCGCACCAACGATACTCCAAGAAGATGAAAATGCTGGTAAATTAATGAAAACTCCCGAGGCATGTTTTACATCAACAAATATAATGGTCCTCTTACTTATCGTTCATAGGTTATGCATACGTGGCGTGAGCCAGAGCGAGAAAACTGCTTGCTAATAGAGGTTTCCTACAACTTGTAACTTCAACATAAATGCCAAGAGCGGACGCTTGGTGCCGCGTAGCACTTAATACGTGTTGATGCTTCAAATTTATTTAGATCTCAAACCAACTTTTCCCCATCGTGACTGTAAAGAATGCAGCTGTAAAGACAGTGCAATGTTGATTTTCAAATACTGCATGTTCGATTTATTTTCTTCCACAACAAGCGAGAACATCAAGGCAGTGAGCGTCATCTAAACTTACTCTGTAATTATGTGCAATATTAATGAACTTGAATATCACTATATTTTACACCGTTCACACAGGCACACACAAAGACACATGTACCCATACGCACACATACGTTTGCTTCCTTCCCGTTGATTGCTATTTACACATCCATTGCAGTACGCGCGCCCTCTTTACGCATCCGCATTGATGCTGCCATCTTTTTTTAACGCTCGTGGTCAGCATCTTCCTGTTTAACAAGGACATTACCCTTTCTTCATTTTTTTTTACTTTAGAGGCACCAAAAACCTATGTTATCTCAACTTAAGGTGATTGCTTATGTAAAAAACATTGGCGTATGCTGAAGACAGATCAAAACACGGTGCTGCATAATCGGAAATGCCTTGTTCTGGCCATCCACGAATTCATTTATACTAACAAGTATTTGTAATTCCATTTTGTGCTTAGAATCGAATCATTTGGTTGATAATGGTTTAATGTTTACCATTAACTCAAAGAAGGATCATTATTACAAAACTAATTTCAAATTTAATTACAACTGTTATAATTATGATTCGTTATTTTATGAAATCCAACTGCCCCATCTATCGTGTCCTATATCGGTTTTAGGAATTATTCTTATAATCAAATGGTACTTCAGAAAGTGAAATGAAACTCTGCAAATCAACATTCACTAAGTGAATTCTAAATGGTCTAAACGAATAATGAATTAAATGAAACTGGGTAGCCTATCTATCTATCAGTAAGTCAGTATTGCGTTATCGAGTACTATCGTGCGAGCATAGCGCATGACTTATGAATTGAAAGTGCATTTACTAGCTATTGGCAAAATAGTATTTTTTTCCGGCAATCTTCCCACCAATTTTACTAGTGACTAAAGTCTATGGCTCTGTGTGACTCACATATCTGTCGTAGCACTTTTAAATTGTTAAAGAAACAGAGTGATGACACTGTTTCTAATTAGTCTATACAATCACATCTCCTATAATCGACACAAAGATAACGGTTTGTTTGTAGATAAATGAAGCGGAAACCATGAAATAACTTATAAGACGCATAGCAATGTACTGTTTTTATCGTGCTGAAACACATGAAGCTGAAGAGGCCGGGTGGTGTAATTGGTATCAAACAGATGACGACCGACACCAACTAGCATTGTTCAGTACTCCGAGAATCTGATTTTTTTCAAAACCATGCTTGGTTATCTTTATTATCCACTATATATAGTTGTGTAATTTATAGGCTATGCAACTGTTGTTTGTAGAAGAGGGTATGAAACTCTTGTTTGTTTTGTCCCTTATGGATTATAAGTAATACATCGGTATTGATGTATTTTTTTCTTCTAAAATATACCAAAATCATACTGCTACAACAATGTTGAAATTATTGACGGGAAACTTTGCAAGCTTTGTAACATTTACCGTTTAAAGTATGATTAATCTAATAGCTGCATCCAATGTCCCTTGAACTATAAGATAGCCTTTAATAAAAAGATGTCCAGGCTCTCAAAATAAGTATCAGTTTTAGTAATCACTTTTCCATTAGAATCAACATTCTTTCCAAGAAGCATTTATTACGGTGAAAAAAAAAAACAGTAGTCGAGAGAGGTCAAATTTTGCGATTATGGTAAATGGAGAAGCTATTCTATGCAGCATCAAACATGTTATCGCGAACTGGTGACCTAAGAATGAAATTGTTGCAAATTGTATGCATGCTTTAATATTGATATTTTTTGCTAATTTATCGCAAGCATTCCTACCTACTTTATAATGATTGATAACACAATACGATGACATAAATGGGCTGAATCAGACCCTCTGGAGTATATAAAAACTTGTGCTAGCCTTAACAGTAATCAGTTGTCCTAAGCTCTAAACGCGTATAGCATCCAATATGAGGTAAGTTAGAAGCATTGCGACTGACTTTTCTTTCAAATAATTCTTTTCATTTTCCGAAGTTTTACCGCATTCCAAAAAGAAGTTCTCGAACGCCACAACCATTTGCGTGCCAAGCATTCCGCACCACCCTTACAGCTTGATGCTGGTCTGTGTCAATTTGCTCAACAATGGGCTGACGTAAGTAACAGGACCAGTTGAAATACAATTAGTGTGCAATTCCAGTGGTTTACTATATTTGATCTTATCTAATCTAATTGTAATTGTAGAACCTGGTAAGACGGAATGTGTTGGAGCATCGTAGCAACAACAAGTACGGAGAAAACCTCTACGCTTCTTTTGGAAAGAGTCAAGTTTCGGGTACCGAAGCAGTGGACTCTTGGTACAACGAGATCAAATGTTATACATTCGGAGCTCCGAACCCTTCAAACTTCTCGCAGGTGGGCCATTTCACCCAGGTCGTGTGGAAGAAGTCACGCAATCTAGGTGTGGGTATTGCTGTACAAGGAACAAAGGTTTACGTCGTTTGCAACTACGATCCTCCCGGAAATTATGGAGGCCAGTATGCTGACAATGTGACTAGATCGTGACTACCAAAATATGGCTAAAAGACGACAATTTTTGTTTCAATAAATATGTCTGAATAAAAGTCAAAGTAATATCAACGTTCATCTAACATCGACCCATCGCGCTACGAATAAATATGGAGACTAGTCGTGGGTTTATACTGTTGCGGGCCCTAAGCGAAATGGCCCTCCTGCCGGCTTCGAGAACATCCACAGCCACTTACCGTTAAACCTGCCAGTGATGGAGAGAATCTGCACTTTTCCTTCGAACGTGTCAACTTTAAAGAACTCAAAATCTGATTTGCTTCGGTATTTGTGACATGCAAGAGCTCTAATAATAACCAATAATAAACGATAAGTAGTATGAGTCATTTTTCGTAAGTCGTAAAGGTTCCCAGCAATAGCGGACGAAATGATTGCCAAAGGTACTAGTGTAATTGTGACGTGTATTTTTATGAAGTCTGATATATTACCTATTTATATGAAGTCTGTCCATTGGACATTTTATTTGTTGCAATCTTTTGATTCCACTTTTGCGATACAACCGCCATTAGAAGATGCAGTTCGAAATGTGATGCAGTGTTTGTCGAGAAACGCGATCAAATCCTGTCGAAAATTTTACCCAAACACAATTAGTAAAAATAATTTACTAGAAAACTTTGCAATTCACCGTACATTTGTTTCATAGCGCGATCCAGCATTCTTCAGTAGCTCGTAAATGTCTTCTAGATTAATCGGTTCGTAGCGTAGAATCTGGCGCTGCAAGAATTCGCTTTCTGACACTAAGTTGAAAAACGAAATGTGTAGCGGAACAGCGCACCAAGCCATCTGAAATTATATTTAGCGATAGTTAGTAAATTGAATTTCAAAAAAATCTCTCACTTTTGCTTGCCTTTTTTCTTGGTTTCGAAGGAAGGAAATAGTCCGTACACTTAGCATCCAATTTGAAAACACATTTTCTAGGCGTTTTTAAAACAGCAGAAGTGTAGGGTACGAGATTTTTTTTCACATCGGTATCTTTTGCCTTGGTTAAGCTATCTTTAATTTCCATTTGTATGTCATGCCTTTCTACTAACATCACGTATGGATGCATCTCATCAAACAAAAACTGGAGCACCCGAACCGCTTTTCTCCTTTCCATCGCTTTCAACCCATACTTAAACAATTCACGCTCAATCTCCAACGTCGACATATCTTCAAATGCCGGAGGCTTCTGATTTATATTCGACGTATTTATGACAAATTCTGTTTGAGGCATATCTAACGCAACTGTTTTAAGCTGGTTAAACTTATCTTCAAACCTACTATCGCTTGGTTGGTTTGGGCCATTATTATCTTTCGGAGTCGAAAACGAAGGGAACCCTGTGTCTGAAGAAGTTTTTCTCAAAGCTGAACAAGCTCTAGGGGAATCAAATAGCGTATCAGATTTAGTTTTACTCAGAACCTTCGACGATGATGGCGTCCCGATTCCATTACCTGACATACCATCATTAAATGGATTTTGAGGCACATTTTTTTCTGCAATCATTTCATGATCGTCGAATATTGGCACCTCATAATCGTATGCATAGTGAGACAACTCATCAGATACTTCATATACGTGTTTACTGATAACTGATGAATCCTGACTAAGTTCCGTTTCCCTAACTAGAAGCTCCGGCTTATCTGTAGCATCCGTTTCAATGGATATATGTTGTTCTGAATTATCGTTATGCACGTTTTGCTTTGATTTTAATGGAGGTAAATTGAACTCCTTTACTAACTGGTCGAGGTAAGCAAACGTACTTTCTGCACAGTTAGTTTCAGCAACATCTGGTTCATTGGTGTTGTAGTTCGAATAACTGTTTAACATTTCAGGTCCTTCTTCTTGCTCAGAGTCCTGGCATATGGATTTAATTGGGACAATATTGGACTCAATGGATTCAACTACTTGACACGAAATTGTTACGTCAGGATCCTCTTTTGCCGTGTTTTCATTTTCTTCCTCCACAGATTTTATGCCACTTTCAGTAGAGAGTTGCGAAGATTCACAGCACATAAAATTATTCTCCGTATCGCCAGAAATGTGTAGCACATCATTTTGTGTATTATTAAGATTTTGTGTACACTGTATTGCACTCGGAAATTTTTTTTCCAGTTCAGCGAGATTCGATATTGATTTGTCGGAATCTGAATCACTATCTAACAAATCAATCGTTGTAACTGTATCTACTTTTCCTTCCAGTGCCTCACTCAGGCGAGCTTTAACAGCAAGTCGATGGAATGAATGATCCTTGTCGAAAGAAAATTGTGCTTCCATCGCGTCTGATTTTTTGCCGTCTCTGTCGGTCATTTCTCCGTTCTGCAAATCTTTCAAATTATTCTGTTCTAGTATCATCCCTTGGCTATTGCCCCTTTGTGTCTTATCAACATTTCCAATGTCACCGTTTGTTGCAATCGTCCCCACAAGCACTCGCGAAGCTGATGAAGTCTTCTCTAGACAATGAATGAATAATGAAAAAAAATTATAAAACTTGAAAAACGAAACGAAATGTGCATTATTTAACTGCTGTTACCTTCTTCACTTGAATAAACTTCGAAGCTGACCATAGGATTTGGATCCGTTTCGTCGAATATATTTTCTGAACTCTCATGAAAGGCAGTTTGCGGCCATTGATACATGTTCGATGCAGTCACAAAGCTCTCTTTGCTTTTGTCCTCTTCACAATCGTCGTACAGCACAACTATATCTCCTTGTATTTCACGACTTTTATCCGCTGTAGGGATTTGATCTGTTTCACGTGCAGTAGTTTCGTTCGATTCCACGATCTGCTCAATATTGCTACATTTTTTATACTCTGTAGTAGCATTTAATTTAACGTAGTCGGTTTCATTTGAAGAACTAATTACGACCATTTCCGGTGAGTGTTCTTTGTGTTCATTTTCTATACCACACTCCCGTTCAGTATTTTCAGCAGAAATTTCATTTAGAAAATAATCATCGCGTGGGTCGCCTTTTGCAGCTTTGTTGGTTATCTCAGAATCATTAAACAAATCAGGAGAATCCGTGCGAGAACATGTCTCACCTATCGACGCTTCCTTATCTCGATCGGGAGTAATCTCACGACCAGGAATCTTACTCCAATCCTTCAGCATACACCCCACAGGAGCTGGACTTGCTTCAAAAAGCTCTTGAACGTAATACTTATCCATCAGTTGATTGCTCCATAGTTCAGTTTGAGCGATCCAAAAATGATTGCTTAGTTGAGATTCAATGCTTCCCAAATCGCTAAACTTGGTCTTTTCTATTGTTCTGAAATTAATTAATTCTTTTGCTTGGGTATCGATAAATGCAGCCAATTCTTTCTCACTTCTTGGTTGCAGATTCGTCGCTCGTTTATGCTTAATTTTTTTAACGTTCTTAGTTGACGCACTACCAAAGATAACATTTAAATCGTAGTCTGTGTAGCTGTTTTTACACCGAAATCCAAACTGCTCCAAAGTTGTACGAATGCTGACGATCCGACGCTCTTCCGACGAACCAGAGTAACTTGATGCTGAACAGTCTTTATCTAGAGGTTCCCCAGCTTGTGGCGTTTGTTTCTGGTCACATTCTTGATCGACTAGCGATCTTGACATAGCTAGCGCAATTTGCAGCTGATCCGGATCAATTTGCTCAGCAGCGCCATGCTCTTTAAGAAACTCATGCAGCACCGCATGTTCGTTTTTATACTGTTTAAACACATTCCGTATATCACTTTGTTTCTTGGTCCGTTTCCGATATTTTGTACTTTTCTTAGTGAGTTTTTGCACTTTAGTTTGTTTTGGTTGAGAACCAGTTCCGGATTTGGATTCTTCAAAATCATCATCTTCTTCTGCCATTTGCTTCGTTCCTGCACTCAAAAAGCTACTTATCAATCCGTTACCTTCACAGGATTTCTTTCTTATCTTGGGGAACTTAGGACCTTCGTTCGGACATGCTTCAGGTGGTTTTTGTGTTCTAAGTCGCGAACTTTGTGGTTTGTTCATTGCATTATCGACGCCAGGATTTTCGGAGCGTTTCAGCATTACTGTATCTTCATTGTTACATGCATTTTCTACCCCTTTATCAAAATATTTCGATGTTTTAGCAATCACTCTATCACTATCGGAGCTGGAATGAGGCAGAAGAAAGTAGAGAAAACTACTATTAAGCATCAAGGTTACGTATACTTTATTGACTAGCTACAAACTACAAGTACAAACAGGATCATCTGAAACCCGAAGTTATTATTATTATTATTATAGCAATTTACCAAACTGTTCCCTTTGCAGGGACCAAGACCGATGGCGGATCGACCGCATCGATCTGCTTGGCCAGCCTTAGCTTGGCGTACTTCATTCGTTTGCTCATCACTACTTCTTAGCTTGCTCTTCTTTTTCGTCTTCAAGCAGCTTCCGGATGGTATCGCCTCTCTTCGGTGCAATTAAGCTAAATCGCATTAGATTCCGACGATCTATCTCCTCTTCTGTTTTTTCGTAAAAGTCTCTCCTCATCCGCTGCTTCAGATCATCACCACCAAAGTAACTAGCGACAGTGCTGTAAAACATGCAGAAAGTATCATATACACAATATGAAATTAGAACTTTTTCATGGTTTCAACAACAAAAAATCAGTTTCCTATTTGCACTCACTAGAATGTTGCAAAGATAGCGGTGCCGGCCGCTATCACGACCCATGCAAACTGGTTACGTGTGTTGTATATCACGGTACCCTTCGTACGACGAGGTTTCCAACCACTCGTATCAACCCCTCCCATTCCACTAGACGCGCACCAAAAAACACTTTTCTGATGTAACAAATTTCATCAACTTATTAAAGCCCTAATGAGAAATTTTATGATTTGCGAAACACATCTGCATTTCTTTGGCGGATTTTATATTGACGCAATACAGACCGTGTGATTTTAACGTTTGACCAAGGACGGTAGAAATTGACAGTTCGTTGAAAACAAACTTCTACTGCACGTTGCGTCTACAGCGTACTGGGTTGAGTTCAGTTTGTTGTTAAACACGTTTCACGGTGTATCACCGAATCATGTAAATACTGTGTGAAAAAGATACACTTCACAGATAACTGGAGTGGGATCAAATATCTTGTAGGGTGAATTAATAAAGCCTTATTTAAAGGAACATACCTTACCTTACTTTCTTACTTTCTGTGCTACTCGCTCTGGCAAAGTGTAGCGAACAACATACATCTCTATCGCATTAGCTAATCAATTTATCCTTTCTTTGCAGCGAACGACCACACAAATTTCATGCGTTGGTATAGCACCCGCTTTGAATGCCATCAAGCATTGGTGTCCCCACCGCTGCCGCCACAGTTTGTTTCTATCAATGATTTTATCGGCTTAAATTGAAATCGTGTGTTTGACACTGAGACGATGACGGTGATCTGGCAGAGTTTCTTGCGCAGTGGAGCGGCAACAACGTCGTTGTTTTTTGCCCTGCGGTCGCGCGTTGCCTTCACAGTCGGAAGTAATTTAAGTTACGGCGAAAAGTACTTTACCTTAGCACACTGCCCTTTGGAGTGTTTTGTCGAGTACAAGCGGCGTTTAAGTGGCATCGACAAACAATAAAGCCTCCTTCACTACTTTCTCAATCACCAATGGAAGCAACAGACCAACATTTTATAGCCACGCTCGACGTTGGTACTACGACCATTCGATGCATTATATACGCGGCAAGAATAAACGGCGAACCTGTCTCGGTCGGCACGGCCTATGATCACGTAAGATTATCAAATACCAGCCTCATTAATATCGAATGCTTTTCCCGCATTAGTTAATATGAAAAAATATATATTTTTTGTAGGTAGACTTGATTTATCCGTTTCCGGGATGGGTTGAAATAAACCCAGAGACACTATGGGCAAGTGTGTTGCGCACGATTCGAAAAGCAATCGAAGGTCAGTAGCAGTCATTGCCAATCACCAAAAAAAGTTCACTTAAATGTTTCTTATCTAATCGCAACAAAATTCGTTCATTGGCTGTCACTAATAATGTTAATCCACCTTGGATGCAAGCAAAAAATTTAACTTACTTTTCTTTTGGGGTATTGCCTTAATAGATGCCAACCTGACTATCGGTCAGCTCAACTGTTTGGCCATATCAACACAAAGGAATAGCTTTACTTGCTGGAATCGCAACACAGGCCAAGTGTACCACAATTTTATCACATGGAAAGACTTACGGGCTGACCAGCTTGTAAAAGAATGGAACAGCAGCTTCACATTGCGTCTACTAAAACTAGGTGCGAGCTTTCTACATTTTTTTACCCGTAGCAAACGATTTCTGGCGGGAAGTGTCATCAAGCTGATGAATCCACAGGTTACACTGCGTTTGTCCTGGGTGCTGCAAAATAATGCTTCGCTTATAGAGGATATGAAAGACGGAACCGTTCTTTATGGCACGATTGATTCTTGGTTGCTTTACCGTTTGCGCCAGGGAAACGATCCTACTGGGCCAGTGGAGCATATAAGCGATGTGACCAACTGCACCTCCACTGGATTTTACGATCCTTTCGGCCAAGAGTGGGCTGGTTGGGCACTGAATTTATTTTCAATTAAGGTTAGTTGTGTACTACTATTTCGCAAATTTCGGCTATACTACCATTCATAATTGTTATAATTAAATATTAATTATTTATTTCTTACAGAAAGAATTATTACCAAAAGTGGTAGATAATTCGTACGATTTTGGCCACGTGCACGAGACACTCCTAGGAACAAAAATTAAAATAGCTGCATCGGTTAGCGATCAGTCAGCTTCGTTATGGGGCAACTGTTGTTTCGAAAGAGGTGACGTGAAGATCACGATGGGAACAGGTTCCTTTCTCAACGTTAATACTGGAACACAGTGCCTTGCCTCGGTACATGGGCTTTATCCGCTGATAGGGTACAAGCTGCAGGGAGGAACCGGGCCAATTACGGACATAAACTACCTTATGGAAGGTTCGTCCAACGATACGGGCTCTATCATTGAATGGGCGCTTAAGATGGGTTTGTTCCAGGATCCAGCCGAAAGTGCCACCATGGCGATGGCTGTTCCAAACTCAGACGGCGTCCTTTTTGTTCCTGCTTTCAGCGGACTTGGGGTAAGTCCATCGACAGTCATTAAAACTGTCTGTAAGAAATTAAAACTCCTTGACTACCTTTTATTTATAGCCACCAATTCACGACGATACAGCTGGAAGTGGATTCATCGGGATTAAACCTTCCACGCGAAAAGAGCATCTGGTGCGAGCCCTACTAGAAAGCCTCGCATTCCGTGTGGCCCTTCTATATGACTGTGCGCTTAAAGAAACGGGATTCTCTTTCACCATTATAAAAGTTGATGGAGGAGTTTCCAAAAACGATTTCATCTGCCAAACACTGGCCAATCTAACAGGCATTGAGGTGGAGCGGGGTGAAGTGGCAGATTCAACAGCAATGGGTGCGATGTTCATGGCTGGGTTAAATTGCGGCATCTGGAACACGAAGCGGCAGTTAATTGATTTGAGGAAAGTGGAAAAAAAGTTCTCTCCTGATGCGAATCAGAGAGCAAAGCAGTTAAAGCAGATGCGTGGTTGGGAGCGAGCGGTTGACCGATTTAAAAAATGGTACATACTGGATGACATTAAAAAGTTAGACTGATTATGTGATATTTTTTACATAGTGGCATGGTAATGAAAAATAAAAAGAGTGGTTAGAAACCTACTAATGCTTTAGCTTGAATCATGCGAGTATTATATTTGCTTATATTTTTAGTAATCAGCAACGGCTAGCCCGTATTGCTCAATCTGGCACATCAATTCACATCTCCCGTTTCAAACCGTGAATCAAATCGCTGGTAATCATTTCTCAAGAAAATATTCTTACACCATTTACATTTCTTGTCAGCCTGTTATACATTTTCGACGTGCATGTACAGCTTGCACCGTTGATTTGCAACGAATTACTGGGAAGCAGGGAGCTTTGCATGACAAACCTTTCTTGTTTCAAGTTAAATTGTCTACAACAACAGAAATGAGATTTAGAATTTAGACCATGATTTCCTAAACAAGATATTAAAATTATATTATCGTTTTTGGTAAACATTTTTAAAAATATTCAAAGTAATTCTACAGCAAAAGTAACTTAAAATTTACGGATCAAGAGAAATTTCGAAAAATATCAAAATTAATCTTACTCCCGATGAAAATACTTTGACAAACAGTCAATGATTGTCAATTCAGACATGTTGTGCGCCGTTGTGTTGGCAGCACCGGTTCTTTCTTTTTCCGGTCTTGAACATGGTAAGGAGTTGTTCTTGTGGTACTCCGCGTTAAATAGCGTTTTTACTTCGTAAAATGGTAAAAAACAGTGCAGCAACATTCACCTACTAATAAATCAAAGCATAGCTCAAACTAGGCAGATATGTTGAACGTTATTTCCATTAGAAATATAAAAATTCTCATTTCTATTGCCGAACGTCGTGTTGATGCTTGCACTGTTGTCTGTCAAAATTGGCATCCTGCAATCCGCTCTGCTGGCGAAACATCCAGCCAGAATTCCCCATCGTTGTGTACGCAAAAGAATCAATGGGTTTAATAATTGTTTCGTTTTGTTTTGTTTTGTGTAGGGTATCGACCTCAATCATAAGTGGGACCGTAAGGTCCGTCGTACGAAGCCAAAATCGTTGGACGTGTACCTTGGGTTGCTGGTGAAGGTGAGTTGTTAGCCGGCGAGATTTTCACAGCACTACTTCCTGTGTGGCTGAGCGCATTTATACACGATATAAATCTACCTGGGTATTTGTCCACTTGTTTCATTTTCAGCTCTACCGCTTCCTGTACCGTCGTACACACAAGAAGTTCAACAAGATCGTGATGCGTCGTCTGTTCATGAGCAGAACGAACCATCCACCCATGTCGCTTAACCGCGTTGCCCAGCTAATGAAGCTGCGTGCCAAGGATGAGAAATCCATTGCAGTTGTAATCGGTACGATCACCAACGATGTACGCATGCTGGATATACCGAAGCTGAACGTGTGCGCTCTCCGTGTAACGGAGAAGGCTCGACAGCGTATTTTGAAGAACGGTGGCAAAATCTACACGTTCGATCAGCTCGCTCTGCTATCTCCGACTGGTAGAAACACCGTTCTGATGCAGGGCAAGCGTACCGCCCGGGAGGTATTCAAACACTTTGGACGTGCTCCTGGTGTGCCACACTCCAACACCCGGCCGTACGTGCAATCTAAGGGCCGCAAGTTTGAGAAGGCTCGTGGTCGCCGTAGCAGCTGCGGTTTCAAGAACTAAACCTGTCCTGATTATAAAAATTCGGATTGCACTTCCTCACAAAAAAAAACAATAACATTCGTGAAAGCAACCGGAAGAAGTGCAGTGCAGGTTTTGCTCTTTTTGGTGTAACAAGCAGACGTTGGTGAAGAAATACAAGGAAGGAAAACCTATTCCGACATGAAAGTACTGTGCCTCGCGTGTGCTTCATCAGTCTTCCTTCGAAGCTGTTGGAAAGAAAATAAGTGATATGATTTAGCGAAGGTGATGTGGTGAAGGTTACCACCTGGCCGCCTGGACACACCAGGAACCAGGAAGGTTTTTTTTTACTTTCGGAATTAACGTAAATTCTCTGGAAGTTTCAGTTGTCCATCCATCACCAGACGAATGCTTTGGACCCTTTGAACTGATAAAAATCATATTTTTCATTAAACGTTTGATTCACAAATGTACTTTATTTTTGTTCTGAAATAACTTGTTTGACGAATCAGCTTTGCTAATTCAAAGGTTACATTACGTGAAACATACGTATTTAGAATTGTTAAAGAAATTAAAGATGATTATACCAGTAATTGATCAGGACTTGGTCCTGTGGCTGCACACCCATAATCTTTTTTATCTTGGCCACATCCTGATTGGAGCTTACCTTTCGAATGCATACCACTTTGCTACAAAAGGAGAGAATGAATACAGTGAGTTGGACTTGAATGTAAACTTCTGTAAATAGCTTACTTTTTCCATTCCTCCACTAATACGCGTAAATGTTTATCCAACGCGTGATCGTTGAATAGCTCTTCGTCTATGGCTTTTATGATCTTCTGCAACAGACTAGGCACTATGAAGAAGAGAATGAATGTTATCATCATTTGTCTGAAAGTAAGCTGTTTTGTACTCACATTTACTAGGTAATTCTCCCTCCCATGCGCACACGGCTACCGTGTCGTTATTGTGATCATCGACTAAATCCACGCGCATAATACTACTCGAAGAATGCGGTGCTGCTGCCTCCTGCTTCAGATTTATGATCCGAAACTCGTTTGCCGATGTGTATGTTTCTGCATGAGCTCTGGTCAGCTTATGCAGTGCCTCAGGCAAAAACTTTTTTAAATTCGCCACCAAACAGTTCCCCTTTATAGGTGTACCTCGGATCACAATCTGTATGCCCGTCAGTGCACAGTAACAAACGGAGAGGAAGTTTAATTTTAAAATGCTTCGAAACATCCGCAACGAATATTTGGCTCGCGTTAGTTCATCCACTTGGTTGAAAACCTTGTCACCATATGCGAGACCAAGTCGACGCATCTGATACCCTTCTTTATCCGATTGCACAATGGCGAATCCCTCTTCCGTTTCCTTGCCTAGCCAGACGGGGGTCGAAGGATATCCGAGCGTTATGCTTTCCGTCAGATAACGAGCTCCAGCCCAGAGGATAAAGGAAAAATGAGCATGCACATTTGCGTAGATTGACTCTTTGCCGGACAGTTCAATTAGGGACCTGTTTGCGTTTATATTTGTAGCATTACTGGTTGCTCCGCTGCCATAGCATTTGTTCATTCTTTGAGCCCTATCGAGTCCTTGTCGCCGAAGATCGCATTCGTGAACTAAGCGAGCGTATTCTTGCAACTCTCTTGAAATCTTTCCCATGCAGTCGGCCAGAAATGGTTGTGTGTTAAGCAAGAACATCTTGTCTTTCATCAGAACCACTATCGAGAAACGTTTCTGAAATCCCCGTGCTTCCGAATCGATCAGATGAAATGGGTGACTTAACACGTGTCCATGTTTGGCATCGCCAAAAAACACGAATCCACCATCAGATGCCATACAGCTCACTTCCGAGCTAAGACTACGAAATGCAGCTGTCTTTACTAGAGGAACCGTTTCGCAAATGACCGGTATTTGACTGCTGACAAAATTAGCATTGCTTTCTGGATCACGGCTTACGAGACCGATGTGGTTGCCAATCGAATTACACGCTGCACATCCTTTGCGATCAATATCAAAGCTTATATCCAACTGCTGTATGTTTGTTTCACGCAATGTTTGAGTACAGAAAATAGCACCAGGCCCTGAAATGAAGCAATCATGCTTCGCATTAATGACTTGTCCTTGAAGCTAGAAATCTTTTGCTTACCATGAACTTCACAGAAGTGACACAGAGCAATGATTGCATTCATCGTAATTTTGCATAATAGTAAGAACGAGACGCGCAAATTTGGAATTATTTAATGCTTTTCTACAATTCACCTAGTAATGCGTATCGGCCGAAAAGCTAAACAGCAACAGAAACAATGTCAACATCTCAAGCGGAATAGAGAAACAATTAAATATTAAAATGTATTTTTTACTAACATGGATTTTGATTTCTGCAAAACCATACTGCTGATTGTTCATCCAAATGTGTTCATAAAATGTGTGTGAAACAGGATGCATTGGATAAAGATTTTCTCCCAACCGATCATCCTTCTGAAATCAGCGCACCACTTCAAAACAAACATTCTGTATGCATCGTGACACCCTTGCGTGACTTTAATGTCAAAACATGTGTCAAAAGTGGCAAAACGCAAAAAAGTGATAAAGGGCTGTTTTTTCCTCTACATGTATTCCAAAATGCAGTATTGAATAAGTTTGGTAAATGGCTTACATTGAATCCATCGCAATATGAACACTCTGAAAGCGCCGTCCCTACACTCGCTCCTTGATTCTGATCATGGTTCGAACGACAGTTTACTGGCGGAATCGTTGCAGCTCGACATCGAAGAGGTACCATGTATTGGAATGTAGTCGAAATGATTAATAAGCTAACATTCGAAGAAAGTTTACTAACGCCCACAAACTGATTTTCCAGCTAGATGATGAAGAGTACGCCATTCCGGCTGTTGATACGCTACCTACGTTAGAAAGCGTACTGAGTGAAATCGATAGTGATTTGGACAGTGTTTCGGCGAGCGGTGTTCGGCATTCCAACGGTAATGGAACTGGAACACAAGCATCCCACGCAGACGATGATCTTATCCGGGGTGGTACCACACCGACACCATCGCTAGAGGAACAGTTGAAGCTCGAGTCAATTCTGCGACATGTAGTTCTGCACGGTGTCACGGCACAGCTGACGTCGGCTGTCGAACGGGTAGATGCAGGACAAGCGACTTCGTGTGCCGTTTCGATGATGATTGCTATCGGTACCTCGCATGGCCACATTCTAGCCTTTGATTGCACACAAACTCTGAAATGGTGCTGCCAGGAGGGAATCGCACAGGGAGCCGTTGCTGCGATGGCTTTCAACGAGGACAGTTCACGTTTACTGGCAGGATTTGCCCGTGGAGTCATCCTCATGATCGATACTCAAACGGGGGATGTTATCAGGACCCTGAGTGATGTGATCACACCAAACACGGGCGTGCTGCATATCAAGTGGACCAATAGGCCTGCATTAGCGTTGTGCTCTGACTCGGGGGGATCCGTCTGGAGTCTAAATTTTACACGGCGACTTGGAATTCGAGGTTGTGATTCTCGCTGCCTATTCAGTGGAGCTCGTGGAGAAGTATGTACAGTCGAGCCATTGCTCATAGGAGACGAAGAACATCCTCTGAAAACGTATACAATCGTCGCACTAGCAACGCTCAGCAAGTTTTTCGTCGTTCTGATTCGGCCACGTTTAAAAGTGATCAAATTTCATCCGATGACAGGATACGCCGACTGCTTGCCACTTCTTGCCTGGCAGATGGTGTTGATTCAAGCGGCCGATTCTACAAGAAGCATCGATCCAGTCCTGGCAGCGGCACGTGGAAGTGACCTGTTTTTCCATCAAATTATCTACAATAATGGACGCATATCGTTGCTATTCCTGCGACACATTCAATTGTCGTACAACCTTTTGGCAATCCATTGGCTGGGGCCCAAATCAATCGCCTGTCTAGATACAAAGGAGATACTGCATCTTTCCGACGTGCGCACCAACAGAGAACTAGAAGCGATTGACCTTTCAAACGTTGGGCTTATGTACAACTCGGCACAGTTTAAGGGACTGGCAACAGGAGGTAATGTGTCTCCAGCGCTGGCCTTGGCAGGCACGGCTGCTTGCTACAATACGGTGGTCTCACAGGGTAACCAGTTATATTTACTGGGCGGTAAAAGTCTACACGGGATAAGTGCTCGTGCCTGGAGCGATCGCATATCATATCTTACCGCCATGCAGCGGTGGGATGAGGCGATTGAGTTAGCAATTGAAGGATACAGAGCGGCGGCAGGTCGCCATAGACGGCTGGTTTCTGCGAAAGAAAGAATTTTACGAATGTATGAGGAATATGTGAATGTCACTAAAAAAACACCAGAACTGTGTCTTGAAGCTATGGTGGCATGTTTGATTGAAATTGAAGAAAAGTAAGTGTGGCTACATAGCGATTAGTGCCAATAATATAGGTAATATTAATATATCTTAAAATTAATTTATTATATTGTCAAATATTTACATTTCAGGCATCTTCTTTGGGAAGAGCTTTACGATCGCCTTCCTTGTACGGATCGGTACCTTCAAATCATTGCGAAACACATTGAATTCGACCATCTGGATACAATTGCACCGAGCGTAGCTCAAGTGATGTGCGACTACTTTTGGAAGAAAGGTGAAACAGCTCGGTTAGAAACCTTGATTCTTAAGTTGAATTGGCAATGTCTTGATCTACACCAAGTGTTGACGATATGTCGTAAAGAACGACTGTACCGTGCACAGATGTACCTAAACACGAAAGCCCTGGGTGATTACACCATTTCGTTGACCGATCTTATACCAGCGATAGAATTAACAACAGACGATCTTCATCTGGGCAACTGTGTGCTGGTTTACATATCTAGTTGTCTAGCAGGGCGCGGCTATCCAACGGGAGAGATTCCTGCGGAAACCATTCCCACCGTTAAGCACGAAGTGTTACGCTGTCTGACCGTGATTCATTCGAAGAATGCACTAGAAAATGAACTGCCGTATCCATACTTACGTAAACTGCTGCAGTTTGATACCCGTGAAACGCTGAACGTAATTGCGCTCGCATTCCAGGAGAAGGAATTTAATGGTGAACTTGGTCTATCGCAGCGTCAACGTATCATTAATATCCTGCTCGAAATTTTAACCCCCGAACAAGCTACCTGGGCGCAGATTGGAGCATTGCTGAACTTTATCGCTCAGCAGATCGCGTCTCGAGAGTTGCCAGAAAATGAGCTTCTGTTGGAGAAGGTTATAACTTTGCTTACGGCTCCAACGGATACGCCACTGTCCCGGAGGGAACATTTTGAACGCGAACAAACATGGCTGGAACTGCTGTGCTCGAACTGTCTCGATCACATTCCTACGGAAAAGTTATTAGAAATAGCAAGACAGAACCGATGCTACCAGGTAGCAGAGCATATGCTAGAGAGATTGGGGAAATATGAGGAGATTTTTGATTGTTATCTTTTAGATGAATTTCGGCGTATACAACTATTTTCCTACATTTCACAGCACGCAAATGATACGCAACGTCAGATCTACCAGCTGTTGGTGAAGAATATTTACCTAATAGTTGACATTAATTGCGAACAGGCGGCTCGCATAATTGTAGACTGCTTCATGCGCCACTTGAGCCATTTCCTGCAGTTGCTCGAGCAGGCGCATGTTCCTGAGCGATTGTTCCGGTTTCTTGAATCATTGCTCAAGCAATCAGTACAGTTGGAAACGACCGATCTGGAGCGATACCTGGAGCTGCTCTGTGAATACCGCTCGGAAGATGTGGTCGATTTTTTGAAATCCAACGATTCATACCGGTTGGATAATGCCGTCCGAACGATCAAGCGCTTTGAGCTTAACGCTCCATTAATATACCTTTACGAGAAGCAAGGCGATTACCAATCGGCGTTCACTGTGGCCGTTGAAACGCTGAAGAACACTTCGGAAAGCTCGGCGGAAATGTGCGCCCTCCAAGTGAGCGCACTATGCACACGTGCCTCCTCTGTCCTAACAGAAAGCGATCGCGAACAGTTATGGTTCTCGCTGCTTTATATCATTCTGGCGCGTAACGATCTTACCCCCATAACGAAAAACATTCTTCATTCGGCTAGTGAATTCGTGGATTTGCCTAAGCTAGTTCAGTTGGTTTTAACATCAGGCACTAACACGGGTAACTTTGGAGACATCAAACATCTTCTGATCGGTATGTTGTCTAACTCGGCGTACGAAACACTACTCCTTCAGACCACTTCACGTATTCTAGGCAAAGATTTGCATGCCATTCTGGCACGAGAGCGTCGGATAGCGATACGGGGGCTGGCAGTGAAATCTATTAAATGCATCGTTTGTCGTTCACGCCTTCACAACTCCGAACGACAGCCAATCGTCGTGATGGGAGACTGTGGGCACGCCATGCATCAACAGTGTGCTGCAAACTTTTGTACCATAGCACTTGACTCACCTACAGACGTTCGTGTAGGAGGAATGTGCAGTGGTAGTGCGGGAGACGAAACCATAAGCTCAGAGTTTTCAATGAAACGTCTAAAATGTCCACGCTGTGATGCGGTAGTGGAAGAGGAGAGTTCTATCCAAACGCCAGTGTGCTTTGTGGAGAATGCTCCTTCTGCCAATGCGTGTACCGAGAAAGGTTCCAGCACATTGAAACTGAGCGCTCCTCCCAGAGTTGGTTAGATCAACTTTTTGTGGCCATTAAAAAATTCAGTTATTTTTTGGGTACGTTATAACGGATAAGACACATCATCCACACGTTTTGTCGTACGTATTTGTGCTGTGACCAAAATCGTGTAATTGCTAATGTAATTCTTACCAAAACTATCGGTACCCTTAATTGACGTGTTAAGTTAATATCATGTAGGGAACTAACTACTATTTATCTTGCATTTGTGCACGACTGTTTACAGTATATACCGCTCTAGCGAAAGTGAACATGACGAAAAATGCTAAACTAGGCCAAGTAAAAGGAAGAATCCAATAAAGAAGGAAAAATAAAATGTAATCTCAATCAATATTTACTTGACTTTCGTCTTGACCACTTTACAATCGTTAGGATGTACATTGGCTCCTATTATATGATTTACATACTGTTGTGACCCGATCTGGCAAATAAGCACCTACGAGAACAGTACATCGGATGAAGGCTATCATACAGTGCAGTAGTTGACCTGTCCGATGCTTTTCTCCAGGTCGTAATTCACTACCAATGTAGGCGGTTACTGACAATTAATACTCATCGCGGAGTATACCACTATAATCGCCTTCCTCCAGGCACAGTAGATCCGGCTGAGCTCCGACAGATATTGGACGCGATGCTCTCTGGATTGCTAGGATCTTCAAGTTACATGGATTACGCGGTTGTCGGAGGCACAACGGAGGAATAACATGACAAAAAACTGTTAAAACGTCTTCAAGAGTATGTCCAACTTTCGTCGGATCCCCTCACATCAACTGAAGAAAAATATAGACAAATCGAACGCGAAAGGTTGACCATCGTTTCCGTCGTAACTAAATTCCATAAAATGCTCCATGGTCGGTCTTTCTGGCTCCAAACCGACAATCGGTCACTTTGGCTTCTACGTATTAGCGGCTAAAAGTGCATCCCGCATGCATTGGTTTACGAGCCTCGGACGTTGGAAGTTGTCCAAAATCCCAGGGTACTTGTATGCATCGTGTCTGCCCACTTTCGGAATTGTCATGACTTGACAGCTGATTAAGGGCACCCGGATAATCGGTGTTCCACTGTATTTAAATAGCACTGCATTGTAGTACGAATAACCCTGTGTTCCTTGACGTGGATGACAGTGAAACAGTTGTGCAAAAAAGTGAATAACAATAATAAACGACACAATAATTAATCGGTTACATCCGATGGCTAGCATGCATTATACACGTCCCGACTGTGTTTTTTGTAACATTGCCACCGAAAACGATCCAGCAACGGATGTTGTGTTTCGAAATGAGCGCCTGTGCATCTTTAAGGACATTAGACCTGCATCAGAATTTCATTATCTGGCCATACCAAACCATCATGTTGAAAATGTGAACTCTCTCACTGTTGCTGATAAGCCATTGCGTGTGTATTCCGCTACTTGTGCCAATCACGTAAATAAATAACAAAAATTGCCTGTTTCTTTCTATTTCATTCTTATGCGGATGCATTAGTTGAGGAAATGAAGCAAGAGCTGGTAAACTATATGGAAAGCAACGGCGTTGATCCGTTTCAGGCCTCCTTCGGTTTTCATATTCCACCATTTACAAGCGTGAAACATTTACACCTCCATGCGATTGCGCCAGTTAGTAAGATGGGGTTTATTTCCAGGCTGATTTTTCGACCCAACACCTTGTGGTTTAAAACGGTGAGGAACAAACGCGTTTTATTTCATAACGGTATACAATTTATCTGAATCATCGTTTCAGGATGAAGCTATTATGCAGACTATTGCTAACCCGAGTAATAACCAGTGATGTGGTCCACTTTAAATGACACGATTACTAAAATTGCGGAATTGTTTCGCTTTGTCTAATTTAAACTGTCTTTAATTCTACTAACACTCGGAATCTGAATGGTATGTCCAGCGTATTATTATCGAATTATCCAACCAAATTACCTCTATAAGCACTGGTTTGTGATTAAACTTTGATAATATTGCACATATTCGCCACATTGTTCATCTGAAAACAAGGAAACACATATTATTAGATGTCGGAGCTCATCGAACTGCACAACTAGAGAAAGAAATACTTACGTTTCAAGAAATCCGGGCATCCACGAAGTCGAACATTTTTCATCTGGAAAAAGTTGTACACCGAATGAAATATCAACGGATCGCCGGTTTTAAATGCGGCCTCGAGATATTTCCTCGCCGGTAAGGAATCCGATCCAGGCATTTGCTTTGCAAGTCGTAGAGCATCGATAATCTGTCCTCGCTCCAGCAATACCTCCAATATGATTTCGTTCGCATTCAATCGAGCTAACATATCGAGCGCCATTTGAGATATGATCGGATACTCTGAATTCGAAAGCGACAACAGAAAGCATGCTAATGCTTTTGATTCGTAAAGCGCAGAGTATTTTAGCAAACATTGCAATGTATCAAACTGTTTTAATTTAACCAAATCAATCAAAAGTGCTTTGCTTAGCTCATGATTGGCATTGATACCATTGCGAGTTAGCGAGTTTAGATAAAGCAACAGAAGCTTTCCCATTTGTGGTGCATCGATGATGGTGGAAAAAACAATGGAATACATATCGGTCTGATCGATTAGTACTCTTGGTGGATTGGGAACTTTCACTGGTGATTTGGCTAACGACATAAGTGCCATTTGATTCTGCAGCTCACTGTCCAGAACACTTTTATAGAGAGCATTAAGCTTATTGAAAATACTCTCTATCACGGGTAGCATTGTGCCACTATATGCGGAGCTCATCATACCTTTCAGAACAGAGAGAATAACAGTTTTCCCATTGCTACGTTGAAGCAAAAACTCTACCAACCGGAGACGATCTGTAATAAGCGCGCAGAGAGCATTTAATTTTAGCTGTACAAACCATAAGCATCCCAGCTTCGAGTCAATCACAATATTTGGTTGAAACAGCACCCAATCTTTAGTATCTGTAATTAATGATGTTCATATATTAAAGGAATCAGCATCCTGATAACTAATATAACTTACACAATTCACAATTTATCGTTTTCCCATCTAGTGATATGCTAGGCACTTCTAGCTGAAATGGACGAATCGGTTTCGCAGGTATAATAGGTGAGTGTATGGCAGCACCAGTGCCATGCTCTATTTCGCTGCTACCAAGCGCAATGTCGAACAGCATCGAGCTGGCCGTGGCCTGATGGTGTACAATCACTACATCGTCGACAACGTTCATTGCGAAACGACCACTCTGGCCCAACTTAAGAATGTGTGCTTTTTTCGGTGCTAAACCAGGGCCGTTCAACAGGTAAATTACAACCTCGTATGGCCGGCTCGCCGGCTGACGTAGAATCAATATTGCATTAGTCCCATACAATTGAGCAAGCGTCACATCCTTTCCCATGCAGCCCTGATCGATGCCCACTGGAAAACGCAAAAAAATACGTTGAAAACCAGTACCTATTACATTTAATTGGTTTCGCATTTCAAAGTTAACTTACATTCCAGTCTGGGTAGTTTGGTGATTGCTGCTGGTTTTAGGATGATTGGTGTTAGAATTGTTCCCAAGTTTGATGAAAGTAACGCAAACTTAGAAACAGGACAGTAGCTAAACCAGTTCATGGTAATGTTTAGCGACTTGACTGATTTTAGGGTATGCTTCTCAAAGTTGACCATCAATATTTCCACACCAACGTTCGTGAACAGGGCTACTTGTCTTTCCTGAACCCAAACGAAGCCGTTGATGACGCTTTTGCCCTTGTAAATTAGAATCTCTTGTAAGTTAGGACGATGCATTGGCAAAAAGCTAATAAATTCCACCGATGTCTCACTACGTTGCACGGCCAGCACCTGATTATCGACGGAGAACTTTATCGACCGGATCTGAGCATCGGGATTGTCCGTGGAATGTAAGTCCATGCAAAACACAAAATTTTCGCCATCTCTTGCACCTTTTACAACGATTCCGGTGGCTCCACCAGAGCGGACGGCAATAACCTTACCGAAGCGAAACGAGCTATATGAAACACATTGAACTCAAACTAGTTATATACATATACCTACCTGTTGTTTGGCATCATCAAAAAATACGTTAGTCAGTAGTCCTGTGCCATCAAAGCGTATTGGATCCGGGGATAGTTCCAAATAAAAATGCTGTAATTCAGTGCCCATTTTAAAGCCACGACTCCTCAAAGATTATCTGAACCACAATAATCTCAATGTTTGTTGACATTGCACACTGGCAACCGTTTTGACGTTTGCGATCCGAACTGACTGTGCGTCATCTTGAGCTTTGGAAAACGTCATCTGGAAAACAACGAGGTCGACCGACGTTGTTTTGTTTGCCAAAAAATATAAACCGCCTGTAGTTTAGCCGGATATCCATATATAATCACTTGCAGAATGGATGTCCTTTCGAGACCGGCGGAAGAATTTGTCAACGATGGAACCGTCGAAGAACTATGGGCCGTAAAGGCAGTGGATCATGCAGAGGTTCATTTCAATCTTCTGTGCAGTGTGGATCCTCGCTTACTTCGTCTAACCCCGTACGACGATGAAATATACGAGCAGTTTCGGCGCATGTTTCCGGACATGGATGTGCGGGTGGTGAACGAAAACCAACTTAAGAATTCCGATGCAAAAACCAAATGGAGAGCCTATGTGGAAAAGTTCAATCGACTGGAAGATTTCAGCTACGGCACATTACTGCGTGCAGACGCAGAAGAAGAGTTTCGACCAGAAAACGCAATCCTCGTAGTAAGAATCCAGTTCTGGGCAATCGAGATAGCGAGAAATCGGGAAGGACTTAACGATAGCGTTAGGATGAAGTTCCGCGGAAAAAATACTAAAAGAGATGCTTAATAAACCGGTAAATGTTTTCATAATCACGATAGTGCTTTTTCGGATGATTTTAATACAGTGCAGTAGAGCTTATTCCATTTCAAGTATGAAGTTGTCTATTAACTCTGTATTCACATGCTGCGTATTCGCGCGTATCGTGCCACAAACAAAGTGTGTTCGAGCTGAAAGTTTCGCTGAACTGAAAATAGATGCACAACTCTGTGCCTCATTATGCTTGTAGCTCTTGGGCCTGTTTCTTTTCGATTTTCAATTTTCTTTGCAGCAATCGCTTCTCACGTTCGTATTCTTTGAGCCGAAGGATGTAACTAAAAGAAAAGAAATACGTATGACCAAAACATTTCATACACAACAACAATTGTACGTACTCATCGTATTCGCAGTTAAGGTATTCATGCTTTTCGTGTGCGCATTTGTACGCCCAGGGCCAAACATTCGTCCGGCAAGCACGGTACTGAATCAACTTGTGGGCACAGTAATCCCGGGCTTCCAGGGGCAACTTTGCAGCTTCCATTTCTTCCGCGGTAGCAATCATTACTGAAATGAAAACACGCTAGCAATTAACAGAGCATTCTTGGAATTTACGGAAGACGTCTTTTGACAGCATTTCTGCATCTGAGCCATTAACGGCTGCGAATTGTTTTGTTTGGACGCCCAAGATGACCACTTGCTGTAACATCAATCTGACATGTTATGTAATTAGATTGTGTTTCGGAAAAACATTCCGATTCATTTAGGTGTTACTGGCTCATAGAATATCACCTGTACAACGCCGGTAAACGACACAATAAAGGCCAAATGATTGAATAGTTAAATGAAGACATTACCCCGTTCCTTCCGACCATTGGGAAAACCAAGGTTTGGGTCGAAGCTCGGTTCCGTTAGCGGCAGCGGAGTTCCCTTCGGATTGGTCAGATACAGCGACACGTAGTTACCCATCTTAACGCAGGAGCTCCGTGAACGCTGCTAGGGGTTCTGCAAGAAAATTTCAAGATATAAAGAATTCGACTAATTTATAGTTTGTTTTTGTAGCTATACTAGATTTGCACGCACTGGAGATTTTATGTCTCGGATTTTAGTTTATTTGACAATTTTTTTGTGTGACAGATAAGTCCATTTTGACAGAAAACAATGGTTCACCTGCATATAATGGTGTCGCTCTTTTTATTTGTATTTATTTAATGAAGGTATGTGACACAGAAAAAAAGTGAATCGTTTTATAATGATGCTCAGATTTAACTTATTTTTTATTAGTAAATCTTCAGTTGCAATAAAATTTGGAATGAATTTATTATCCGGCTATATGAACCTTGAACGGAGCGCGCGTGAGTGTTTGTGCGACTCTGTTTAGAAAAAATGTTTTGATTTCATATTTGCTGAACGTATGAAAGAGAACCGATCTCGCTTTTTCAGTTTTCGGTTCAACGAAGCGAGATACACAGCACTGAATGACAGAGATGGAGAAAGCAATGAAAACGCCGTTCCGTTTTAATGGCTGCCGCGAGAAGGTGTAGAACGAAAAACGGTGAAACTTTATTATAATAGTGCTAGAAAGATGTGCTAGATTAGAAAAACTGGGAGAAAAACTATCCATCTTTTAGGCAGGCATTGCGTACGTGTGTTATTAACTGCGTTTGCTGCGTAAAGCAGGTAAAATCCTTCTCGGAAAAGTGTCCAAGTTTTACAGTGTGTCTGCCAATTTTATTGAAAAAAATTCCTCGTGCTTTGCGTATGCTAGTTGGTCGAGCTCCTAGAAATGGCGGTGATGCTCCATTTCGAAATCACATTCGCGTTAAATTATGCTTGCAGTGCGTTCTAGCAGACGAACAGGAAAATTGTTCAATCCGCGTAGCTAAAAGTAATTTAATTGGCCAAAACCACTCCATGAATCAAAGGTCCAGAAGAGCCTATGTGTTTATGTGTGAAACGAATCATTTGTGCGTATGTGTGTGTGCGTGTATGAAGCGAAAGAAGTACGCCATCACTTCTGGTTATGACTGCCTGCGCCGGTGGTTCCTTTTACGGTTCTTTGGGTGTAACGTTGCATTATGGTTGGTGGTCACTAATCAATCGATTAAGTTTTCGAAAAAGTTACAATATCTCTGGCTTTATCTTGTGTGCCTGTGGACATTACAACATCATTGTTCTCGAAAGCTTAACCGTTGTATCACTACACAAGGGTGTGTAACAAAAATCCAAGACATTGTGCTGGTTTTGTAACTTCCTAGGACTAAGCTAGTGTGCCTATAATTAAATGTGCGAGGAAAATCAGAGGAAAAGAGTCAACTCCAAATGTGGTACTTTGTAACATGGGACTGAGCTACAACATTATAACAACTTTTTTATCAATCATACACATTCATTCGTTTATGGTTCCATCTGCTGTTTTTTCCAGCTGTGATATACATTACAAAATATGAAATGTTATAAGTACGAAAAAGTTAGGTATTAAAGAAGAAATTCGCACCGAGCGATTAAATCGCAAGTCAAACACGTTTCATTCCATTACTTCTATAATGCTATAGCCATAGCGAATGATATGTAATCATGTTTTAATTTTTGGCCATTGAGCCACGAGCCTACTAGGCTCCATTTAAACTGGGCATTGCTAGAAGCTACGGTGCGTGAAAGTTAAATTGACGGTCTCGGTGAACAATCCTAGAATCTAGAACAACCAGATTCAATCTCCGGAAGAATACAGAACAGTTAGTATGCGTCTCTCGTTTGATTTCGATTCTCCCGGTGACTAAGAGTATACTTGTGTGTCGAACTCCCTTCGCCTGTTCCGATGTAGAGAGCCTGTAGAAGCTTTCACGGTATCCTCAAACGCAGACTCCACTCTCGTTGAAACTGCGAGAAAGTATCAAATTCTCTCTGGAAATTGTGGATCCAATTTTCGGAAGATCGCCAGATGCAAGCATCTCACTTAGCTGCATGTTAATGCAACCTTTCGTCGGAATTATGGAGGAGCATATTGTTCTGCGCTCTTTCGACTGTGGATTAGCTTACACTACACACGAGTATTGTGGGAAAGTATAAATTGGGGTGGGCTCCAAAAACTCAACCAATACAACTTTCTGACAACTAGTAACAGGTTTGATGCGATTTGGCCTGACCAGGGAACCGACTGAACTACCCTTCTCTACATCAGGCCATGTCGGACACCGGAGTTTGGCGCGGAATACAGAATAATTTATTATTCATGAACAGATATAAATGCAATGCAAACCGAATAGTGACACATGCAACCAAATAGTAAACGTCTTGCAACCTGTGACTGCTTCACTTTGTTTCACTGTAGGTGGACGGAGGATATAGGTGGAACCGTAACGACATGAAGCCGCTGCTACATGTTTTTCCGCAGAGTTTTAGAAGGAAAGAAGCGAATAGGGTTTAACTGGGCATGCTAGACGAACAAAATCCATCAAACCGAAGCTAGGCTGGTAAATGTTGAAGTTAACTATGAACCCATTTAAACATATATGTACTTCTAAGACACGTATGTACCATTTGTGTGCACGTGTAACAAAAGTAAAAGGTGAGAGGGTTGGCTGGTTTGTAGATTATATGGTTTTATATTATTAAACATGTTCGCGTTTGGAGCTTTTATTTCAATAAGTACATAACTTTAAATGTACTGTCATCCTATATCGATTGTGCATGCTGGAACAATTCATAAAAATATGTGTATATTGCTTATATGCATTACATGTATATTTCGTATTACATTTCGTTAAGTTTAAGTGTTTATAGTACTATCCTACCGTAATTTGGTGTCATTATTGACACGAACTTCCTTCCTTTGTCTTATTATTGAGGATGCAAGATTAACAATGTTTTTTTCTTCTTACATTTCCACCTTCAAATTACGTGTCGTAGTCATTTATGTCCACTAAACATTTATCTCGAATCGGCAAAATTTCCGTTTTGGCCTCTACACGTCGCACTCTCGACTGTTATGGGACTGCGCATGAATGAAATATATCTTGTATGTACCATCGTTCGACTTCGATTCCAATTTCATACACTTCTCGTTGTATATGTATAGCATGGTGTGTATTATCTCAATTGGATGATCCAATCCCTCAGTTTTCCATCTGGTCAACAGGCTCTCGGACTACATGATACACCATGCAGGATGATGTATTTGGCTCTCTCTCTTATACGAATGATTCCCTTTACTACTAACTGTCGACTTTATACGAAAGGTTGTTAGTTTAGCTGTCTTTCTTTCATAACCATTCACCGGTGCTTTCTGGTTATGTTCTGGTACATTTAGTTGTGCAAATGTTTGTAATTGTATCCTGTATTGTATCATCTGAAAATGGATGGAAAAAGGATAACTCCATCAAAACAATGCTCTACTATCCTGTCGAAAAGAATATACTGCAATTTGTGAAATTTATCTTGTTCAATCCAGGTTGATAATAATTTATTGTTTCAATTGTTTCGTGTGTCTTCATTTCGTCAACAGTAACGCTAGCTTTACGGGGTTCAGCAATTGAAGAAAATGAATGAGGTACTCGACTTCTAAACAGAGAATCTGCTCCATTAGTAGACAGAGCGCGTTATGGATATGAAGGAAAACCATCACCCGCAACCGGTAAAGTCGGTGGAAAGTCACGCTCCCCTGACAAATGCGGGACCATCCAGTGGGACGAGTGTGGTGGGACCGTCAGCCGCGGCAGCTGCGGCCGCTGCCGCAGCAGCAGCAGCTGCCTATAACCATCAACATTATCCACAAAACCCTCCGCATCCGGCGTCCGGTTATGCCATGATGGACCATCACCTGCATCATCAGATGAAGGATCCGTTTTACCACCATCATCAACATGGACATTTCACAGACCACTACTCCACCATGCATAATGAACATGGTGTGTACCACTCGTCGCCCCATGGTTCGCTACCTCCTACATCGTCGGCTATGGGTTCGATTCAACCTCAACATTCCTATCCCCACCACCATCACCATCATCAAAATCTGTATGGACATTCGTATCATCACCAACCATCGGCGACTTA
Source organism: Anopheles culicifacies (assembly GCA_000473375.1). NCBI lineage: Eukaryota > Metazoa > Arthropoda > Insecta > Diptera > Culicidae > Anopheles > Anopheles culicifacies. The sequence goes on along the minus strand of KI422541.1, from coordinate 29,058 downwards.
CCCAGGATCGCAAGTATCTGCAGGCATGCATCATCATGGCCAGCCTATCCATCACCCGGGCCAATCCTCTTCGATAGGACAATACAGCAACAGCCACGCACAGCAGTATCCGGGATATGGACAATTAACTGGAACAACCTTTCAGCTAACACCGAGTGGACACTATGCGGTACCACCCTCCACGACCTCACATCATCATAATGCTTCTTTGGCTGCTGGTGAAAATGCTTATCGGGATGAAAAAGACCAAAGTGGCATAGTACCGAATGCACCTGGAAATGAAGGATCTGCTTTGACGGGTATAGGAAAAGCGATACCACCTAGCAGCTCACTGTCAATTTCCGCATCAACGGTAAACCCTTCTACTGCTGGTTCTAGTAGTACTGTGGGTGGAAATAGTGGGAAACGAAAGATTGAAATCCTCGATAATATATTGATAAAGAAATCCAAAAACACAGCAGCCGACAGCGGATTGGCTATTCACAATTTACATAGTAACAGTAATCCCAACAGTGCATATTGTCAATCTACAGATTCGTCGCTCAGAGTTGGTACGCATCAATCTAGGGGAGACAATTCAAAGTCCTCTTTTCAAATGTCTAATATACTAGATGATAAACACAACAAACAATCATTGCCAACTACTGTATCCTTTTCAGCATCAGACGACGCGAATGCTGCTACGCAACATCATGTACATTCTGACGGGCATACAGAACGTGAAAAGAAAGGCAATGAATCGAGCCAATACCATCACGGTAATGCTGGAGCAAGTTCCAGTAGAAAGTCATCGAAAGCATCAAAGGCTGTAGGAGACTCTCATAAAAATGGTCGTGCTGGCTCGTCCACAAGCGTCCCGTCATGTTCTATTGCATCTGAACCAGCGCCTGAGCAGCAGCATATAACAACCACGGCAACGACACAGCACATGGACTTCGATATTTCTGAGAAGTTAAAAGAGATGGGAGAAATAAGCGTGAAACCGGTATCTAAAACAGATGCGAGTGCCAAATCTCGTAGCAGTGAATTAGAGTGCAACGAAGAGATTTCATTGGAAATCACAAAAAAGGATGCAGCCATGCGCAAAGTTACGAATCTGCGTAAGAACATTAAGGAGGTAATGGACGACAATCAGCTGGATGCGTCGACTTTGGCTGCTCAGCGACAAGAATTGGAACGATTAGCCCGTGTCCAGGAACAGCAACGAATTATACGCGAAGTTCAGCGACAGTTAGCTCTGGAACGACAAACGAATAAAACCGAACAGAAGGTGATGCAGTTTTTGCAGGGACATGCTTCGATTCTGAAATCACAGCAACCAAGCACATCCAATTCTACTGCAAGCGCTTCAGGCAGTGGGATTGCTTCTACGACTCCAATACGTGTCGGTTACGTTAAGAATCCGTTCGAAACTCGAGGCCGGCCACCGAAAAATCGTCAACTAATGATTTCTACCGCTGCTACAACGTTGCTCACAACAACAAATTCGTCCTCATTGACGACGACTGCGACGACTAATTTGACTCCGTCGGTAAGCATTGCTCCAGTCAAAGCATCGTCATTGGCTTCATCGTTAACTGGTACTAGCACCTCGTCAGTGATAGCAGCGTCTGCATCATCTCCTACAGTCATACCGGTTCGTACGTTGGAAGAAATGGTGGACACTGAGGAGGAATTGGAACCTGAAGATGAAGCCGAAGACGAAGATGAAGATAGCGAAGGCGAGGTGATAGCTTTGCCGGAGAAGAAGGAGATAGTGACAATTGACAGCTCGTCTGACGATGATTGCATCGTGCTGTCGGATGACGATGAAGAGCCGGAAGACGAATCGGATGACGATCCGCAGAATAGTGGTCTTCACGTAAATGACACTTACAATGTACCGGATGAGCAGGGACGTGTCGTCATCAACATAGGACATCCTGATGGAGATGAGGATATATTTCTTGCACCGCAAATTGCGCGTATCATCAAACCACATCAAATTGGTGGTGTACGGTTTCTGTTCGATAATATAATCGAATCGATCGAGCGGTACGATTCATCGGCTGGCTTCGGGTGCATTTTGGCGCATTCAATGGGTCTTGGTAAAACACTACAGTTAGTTTGCTTCTGTGATATATTTTTAAGGCACACCAGCTCTAAAACGGTCCTGATAATAATGCCTATCAACACACTACAGAATTGGCTGAACGAGTTTAACACCTGGCTACCGGAAGATGCTAAAAACAGTCCGCTAAGAAATCACGGGGAAGTGCGGGCTCGCAATTTTCGAATACACATTCTAAACGATAGTCACAAAACGCTCAAATCACGCTCGAAAATCGTGTTGGAATGGGCCAAAAATGGTGGCGTGCTTTTGATTGGGTATGAGATGTATCGACTGCTTAGTCAAAAAAAGATGGCAAAAAAAAAGAAAAAGAAAAAGGGAGTCATATTGGAGGAGGAGAAAGAGTCGACTGAAGAACAACGAAACATGTTCGACGACATTCACGAGGCGCTTGTGAAACCGGGTCCCGATCTAGTTGTGTGTGATGAGGGTCATCGGATAAAAAATTCACATGCAAGCATTTCACTGGCACTAAAGCAAATAAAATCTAAGCGACGTGTAGTTTTGACAGGTTATCCCCTGCAAAATAATTTGCTGGAGTATTGGTGCATGGTGGATTTTGTACGACCAAATTATCTCGGAACTAAAACAGAGTTCAGCAACATGTTCGAACGTCCAATCCAAAATGGACAATGTATTGATTCCACACCACAGGACATCAAGCTGATGCGCTACAGAGCTCACGTGCTGCATTCGTTATTGCTTGGGTTTGTGCAACGGAGATCACATTCCGTTCTTCAAACGTCATTGCCTCAAAAAGAAGAATACGTGTTGTTGATTCGAATGACCGATTTTCAACGCAAGCTTTACAGCGTGTTTATGAACGAGGTGGTACGGACAAAGGCTGTACCGAATCCCCTTAAAGCTTTTGCAGTGTGTTGTAAAATTTGGAATCATCCGGATGTGCTGTATAATTTTCTTAAGCAGAGTGAGCGAGATTTGGATTTAGAACTGGAAGAATCTGAACCACCCCCGATACCGGGAGCCGGTAAGCCAGGAGATATTCCATCAACAGGAATCACGCCTGCAACATCAGGAACTGTTACCCCAATGGAGACTGATAATGGTGGAGTTCCTGGTAGCAGTGGTAGTGATACCAAGGTGAACACAATGGAAGTACCACCGATACATTCTACCATGACAGTATGCGCTGCTAAGGGTGGACGGAAAATCTCGGCGGTACCAAAACCAGCTAAACCGCTTGCACTCAAGAAAGATGGTACTCCTCGAAAACCGCGCACTTCTAAAAAAGCGTCATTGAACAACAAATCACAAGCTGTAGGCAAGGATGGAAAAATTGTACCAGCAGCCACTATCAGTCCCAGCAATGTAAATAAGGATACAAATCCGATATTAATGGACACGGTACCACCGGAACCATCTGTAACAATTCCGAAGATGGAAAGTGTTGTGCCCGAGTTCGCCAGCGATGAAAGATTAGTAAAGCAACAAGCAGATGGCCACATGTATCCGCAACAAACAAGTGTATCGCAATACCAAGGAACTTCTAGCATTAGTTCTTATCCTTATCAGGTTTATCCTACTACAGGCTCCCTGCAACAAACCCAAACGTATGGAAACTATAGTCAGGATATGAACAACATAAGTAATACATATGACGTAACTGGCGCTAATGGACAGTACAGTGGCAATAACAATCCACTCTTGCCAGGGACAACGGACGCATACAATAATAGCTATGAAAGTAGTTATTATAGGAATGAATATTCCACTTCCTACAATCAATCTTCTGGATACGGAAATGGGGAAACAGGAACGGCCGGAGCCACAAGATATGATCAGAGCCAGTATTCTTACGGGACAAATACAGTCGAAGGAGTACCTAACCTTCCATATCCCAACAATGATAGTGGTTCGGCAACACAAAATTCGCAATCAAATAATTATTGGAATAATAGCAGTAACGCGAATGCTTCTAACTCATACTCTTACGATCAACAACAACAGCCACCCATAACTAATGATACAAATAGTGGAGCAGGATCGTCTTGTCCAGTATATAATACAGGATATAATATATCTAACGGTACTCAAACTCAAACAGCCAATGCTCAAAACGATGGTTCTGGTTTGTACGCTTATTCGAATGCAGAACAGCAGTCCACGTTATCAATAATTAGAACTCCATCTCATCCAACAACATCAAATGAAGGGTACACCTCTTCTGAGATATTGCCGGAGAATGTATCAACTAAATGGAATGGGGAAGAGTCGAGCAATACCACTTCTGATCGTGCTAATAATGAACATTCTCAAAACCAAGAAACCGATTCTAAAGCGAATAATCAAGAAGCTAATCTTGGACCAGTACCTTCTACACAAACAACTTTAACCTCTGTAGAATCTACAATAGACACGGTAAAGTGCAATCCTGTTACACAGGAACAAGCCAATGCCCAGTATGCGAATCAACCATCTTTGGAAGATCTCAAAGATCCGGTCAAGCCTGATCTATCTGGCGAAAAGCCATCGGAAATAGTTGATACAGATTCCAAAATTGTCAGTAAGCTGAATGTGGAACATGACATCAAACTGGAAATAAAAGTAGAGAAAGATACAAAAGCTGATATCCAGCAAAACAAGCAAGAGTGCAATGAAATTAAAAAGGAAGGAGAAGATGTGGTGATCATCATGAGCGATATTGAAATTGACGGTATTAGTGGAAAAGTATCAAACGATGAGTGTGGGAAAATGTGTGATAAGTCTGTGAATGGGATTAAAGAAGAAAAAATCATTGAATTGTCGGAAGATATTGGGCTGATAAAAAATGAGGCAAATACAAAAGCCGTGAAAATTAGGCAGGAGAATCAACATGTATTCACGGACTGCTCTACTACTACTTCATTGGTAGAGAAACCAATTAACGAGGAGATCAACAAAGACCAAACTGAAACTAAGCCAGAAAAGAATGAGGAAGATAAACAAACAATTAAAACTACCGGCGAAGTAAAAAAGGAAGCAGAAGAAGATGATATCGTGGTTGCGCAAAATGCTAATGGCAAGGAAACACTGAAAGACAATTCGGTAATCACAGAAGAAGGCGAAATAATGATGAAGGAGGAAAAAACAGAATCTGCTGTCGAAACAGATCTACCAACTTCTACATCATCTTCTATTGTCACGACAACAATGAGCTCTTCAACGACGAATGTTAGCGGTTCCAAGGAAGGAAAAGGAAAAGACGCAAAGGATGAAATACCATATGAATGGGCATTCGAGCTCATGAAAGGATACATTCCGGATTTGCTAGAAAACGCTCCTAAGATGGAGATTTTCTTTTGCATACTAGAGGAAAGCATTCGATTGGGCGATCGCTTACTTGTATTTAGTCAAAGTCTATTAACCTTAAATTTGATCGAGCGTTTTCTGCAGCGTAACAAGATTCCTGGTACTGAAAACCAATGGTCCAAAAATAGCAGTTACTTTCGTAAGTATAACCGAATTACTTTGAAAAGTTTAAGCATCAATTCATAAATCATGCCGATTTTATGATTTTGTTTTCCTAGGACTGGATGGATCAACAGTGGCTCAGGAACGAGAGAAGTTGATCAACGAATTCAACTCCAATCCGAATGTTCATTTATTCCTTGTGTCAACCCGCGCTGGTTCGTTGGGTATAAATTTGGTCGGTGCCAATCGAGTGGTAGTTTTTGATGCCAGTTGGAATCCCTGCCATGACACGCAAGCCGTGTGTCGTGTATATCGCTACGGTCAGAAAAAGCCGTGCTTCGTTTATCGGCTAGTGATGGATAACTGTCTTGAGAAAAAGATCTACGATCGCCAAATAAACAAACAGGGCATGTCCGACCGTATTATAGATGAATGTAATCCCGACGCTCATCTGTCTATGAAAGAGATTACCAGCCTCTGTTACGACGATGGCGAGGACGGTGAAATGAAGGACTTTAGTGAGGAAAAGGATAAATTCATCGATATTGTCATGCAACATTTGCTAGAAACACATTCGAAAAAACTGACAAAAGCTCCGTTTGCGCATGAAAGTTTACTAATAGACCGAAAAGAGAAGAAACTATCGTCAGCTGAAAAGCGCCAGGCACAGCGAGGATATGAACTGGAAAAACAGGCAGCAACCAAGCCGCAATACTCGTATACATCCATGGGTACTACTTATCGGGCAATACGTACATCTGATGGATCTATCATCCATCGTCCTGTTGCTTCGGTAAGCACAATTTTATATTGACATCAGCAGTAAACATTAGCAACCTGCTTTTGCTTTGTATTTATAATTCTCTTCTCAATAAACAAGGTACGTCCAATGCAGGCTGGAGATACTAACAAAACGAATGTAGCGGGAGCACGTCCAACTCGTTGGATACCGGCTGAAGTGTGGCAACGTCAAGGCATGACTGCTCAAGAAATGACTCTTCCAATTGGTGCGTCTGACAATGAAGAAATGTAAGGCAAGCTTATAATTCCAATTTTCTCCGTTTTTTGTTTTTTTTTTCGTAGATGTAGTGATTCCTACTAGCTCCGCAGATAAATCAAATATTGTACTGAAAGCTGGCCAAAAAGTCATGGTACTTAAGTCACCGAAGGGTATTTACATGCAACTAGAAAGTGGTAAAATTATTGCTATTCGAACGGCGTTCAAAGTGGGACAAGGCAAAGATGCAACCCCAGCAAAAGGAGGCATCATTACTACGACGCCAACCCAAGCGACTGGTCGTAGAACTTCCAATCTATCGTTTGGCACGGCGAAAGCTTCAACTAAGTCTGCATCGAAGAATGGCGCTGGTGCGAGTGGTAGCAATGCGGGCGATTTTTCCGAAGGAAACTCACTGAGCATAGCGTCCAACTCAGATGATGATGAAAAATCTGATTGCAGTATTCTTCCACTCACGATTAATGACGATGGTGATAGCGAAAAGGAAACTATGAGTGTTGATGACTATCCTGATAAACCTATTTCAAAAAAAGACACTGACGTCGAACATATGGTGAGCGACAGGATGACAGACACAATGATGAGTAGCACGAGCAGCACAAGTAATAGCAGTGGGATGACAGTACCCATCACGACGTCGTCCACTGCTCCACCTTTTAGAAATGCATCTCCTGCGAAAAGTGGCAATGCACCGATGAATGAATCGATCGACAAATTCCCAATGATACAGTCAGCTTATTCACTGGCTCCTCAAGCACAGAGTCATGCTTCTCACCGTTCAGGTTCGGGTGGACTGCCATTACATGCTTCACCATTGCCAACGGTTCAACCATCTGCTATTGTCACCATTGATGACGATTCTCCTACAAGGGAAAAGACGACGTATAAACCAAACCTGGTTGAGCGTAAAACGAAAGCATCGCCTTCGTCGTTGAAAAATTATCGGCATAAAACAAGCAAGGTCCAAGAAATCAATACGACGAATACGACGGTCGCCCCAACACCGTTGAACAACGCTGTTGCAGTCTCGGCTACCAGTGTTGCCAATAAAACGGGAGTTAGTCATTCGACCGTCTCAAAAATCAATCATAGTATTCTAAATTCGAAGACGGATCAGGTCACAAGCAACAATCTTGTCGGTGATGCTACTCCGGGATCGTACGATACGGATACCAGTACGAATACGGTTAATAGTATGTACCATCCAGCTACAATGGTTGGCAATGATAAAGTGTCAGCTGTTCATAGCACCAATACTACAATCAGGCCTACTGATGTATTTAGTCATGGGATAAGATCAGTTGGACATTCGTCAACAACTCAAGCGACGCATTCTGGTAATAAGGTACCTACTACAAGTACCACCGCATCGTCATCGGCAGACGTGATGACTACTGGATCTGAACAGTATTTTGCAGGTCATCAGACGATTTCTAACGATCCTGCAACAAGCTACGGAGAACACATGGCACCTGCGACAGGGTCGTTGATTGAAAAGAATCAAGGTCAACAGTCGACTGTTGGTCAAACTGAGGAGATTCCCCCTTCGGCTTACAACTCCTCTGTGGCAAACAGTAGTAGTAACAAACAACATCCTTCGTGGATGCCTTACGGTACGTCCACCGGAGGTCTAGGTCCAGGACCTGCCAGTAATACCACAACGCCTCATTATGGTCATTTAACGCAACAACACATGCATACGTATGGCAATTTTTCACCACAAACGCAACATCATTACCAACCGATGGGTGGTCAAACGCAGCATCGTTTACCTCATCAGCCAACTCATCCTCATAATCTGGGCTTGCATCACAATCAGATAGGTGGTCAACCTCTACCACCGGCGCCACAGTATGAGTCTAGCTTAAATTACCTAGAAAAAACTACATCTGCACTGATTAATAATCAGAATCAGAGCGAATTTCAAGCCTCTCTAAGCAACATCACACGTTCTCCAACACCTACCGATGGGTATATCGACTACAATCCGAAACCAACCGCAGCATCTACAAAGAAGGGAAGTACTGGTAGCAAAAGCAAAACATCGAAGGCTCCGAAAAATGATTACAATGTCGCCAAGAAGGCACTTAATAAGCGAAACAATCCATCACCTTACACACACATCTCATCATCATCCGCATCGTCTTCTCCTTCTGCATCGCCGGCAGTTATGAACAACACCCAAAATGTTACTACCGTCCCAACGCCATCAATCGTTACTCCCAGTGTATACCATGGTTATCAGACAGGGACAGGAACTGCAGGATCTTCGGCAATGGCTCCATTTCTACCGATTGGTACGACAGGAGTTAATCCAACATCGGTTCTGTACTATGATCAATACGGTCAACCAATCAATCAACATGCACAACAGTTGGCTGGAGGATTCGCATCAAATGCCATGATGAGAGCACAACCAACAACCAGCAGTGCCAATAATGTTCCTGTGCTTACATCCCAGTCGTCAACCGTTATTGGTTATGGAAACACGCCTTCTCCCGTGGCTTCAAACGTTGGTAAGTTTGAGATCGAAATAAAATAAATAATTTTAATAAATAAGTTTCCCTCTTGCTACAAGCGTGTAAGTAGAGGACGACAATGTCATAGAGTATTCCTTTCATTTGTATTTTTTCCACATTAGTCTTATTGTTTCGGGTGTTGTGGGTTCCATATTATATGTTTTGCCTTAATTAAATGTGAATAATTGCAAACATTATTAGCTTACCAGTGGATGTGATCGATTCGAACATGTATGTGTATGTAAAAGTAGTGTATATTTTATGTTTGCGCGCCCATTGCAACATTTTTAATAATCATTTTTATGTGGGTTGTGTGTTCCAGTTTTGTTCAAGTGTCCTTGTTGTCTTTCTTTTTTGTATGTTTCTCCTACGTGTTGAATGTTTAGGCGCTTCATGTACATCAACCAGTAATAGCACGACATCAACGACTACCGTTCGTTCAAATTATTATCACTCAACGGACGCCACGGAAAGTAACATCAGTCAAGCAACAATTAGCTCTACTCCACAACCACCAATGGTCTCAATGGAGACGTCTGCAACGGGCTACTCGCAACATCATCGACCCACCTCACCGTCACACACCGTTGCACCACATTATTCACAACCTCATGCTGCGTCCAGCTCAACGTCTTCCTGCGGCGGGAATGCAAGAGGATCATCGATTGCATCACATCAACAACAGCATCTTATCCATACTATGCAACAATCGCAACAACAACAACATCCACAGCATCAAATTCAATCACAACAGCACACGTCTCATATACCACATGTGCCACCGCAGCAAGCAACTTCGGCACCTTTAGTACATCCAGACTATTCGATGCACACACATTCAGTGATTCCTTATGCTTCGATAGGGACCACGCCGTTACTGCACAATACCGATGTGGGAAACGCTTCATCTGTCGGTGTGTATCCTCAACAACACCATCCATCTCATCAACAAACTCTACAACACCAGCAGCATCCGCACCTACAACACTCTGCAGATGTTTCTGCCCCAGGGTGTTTTCCACATTACTCTTCAGCTCCGTCGTCTAGTGCAGGGTACGGCGTGCCTACAGTTGCAGTCGCAAGCCAAAATGCTACGACTACTACCAATACCATAGCTTCTGTCGCATCATCGGCAGATGGAAATACCGGTAGCACCACAAACGGATCTGCTTTTCATCGTCCTGAAAGTGCGATGACGACAGGCCCTGTAGCATCGTCTGCTATAGTTCCACCCGTATCCACTTACGACACTCCGCCCACTTATATTCCCGATCCAAACGCATCAACGGCAGCCTATCACCAATATCATCATGCTCCTTACCACTCCTCACAGTATCATCCTCATCAGCCACAGGGTTACTATCCTCCACCTCCTCCACCACCATCATCGGCCTACTCTTACTATCCACCATCTTCAGGGCCGTACGGAGCGGACCAACCACCACCAACCGGTCCCGGAATGGTGCAAGCAGACTCACAGAATCACACATATCCACCACACCCACCGGTATCAACGGCGGCTCCTGCTACAGCAAGCAACTACAACTATCCACCATATCCGACCCAACCAGGTGTTGGCCAGTGGCAATAAGATGGGGATAGTAGGACATTGTCTCACGCTGAAGATGGACAGTACACGGAGAAATGGATCATGTATGCTTAAGCATGATTTGTGCGTAGGCGTTTGTTAAATGTGCATATGTACATAAAATATTACTTTATTCGTATATTCGATCAAGTCGCATAAAAAGCTTCAATCGTTCAGCAGATAGTTGACGGTCGTGTTGTGCAGTACACTGGAAGGGATTAGCAATCCTTCTGTTACTTGCAATTACTATCTATTGCAAGTGAACTATACGTTAAACCCTATTGGTAGTACTATAGCCATTATTCCTAATACTATTACTACACACATTTAATAATTAATTACGGAACCATCCTATCGACTTAAATGTATGGCTTGAACGGCATATGTTCCTATAGAGATCATCTGCAAACCGTATGTTGAGGTAACACAAAAAAACGATCCGAAAAACGATCGTAATAATCATTCAATCAAACACCAGCTATGCTTGTAATTCTCAACATTTAGGAGATAAAAAGATACTTCAGATATTGAGCACTAGGGTAATTGTCTAAAAAGAAGTTGATGCTTCTTGTTCCAGCTTGAGTAGCCAAGGAAACTGGTGCGATTTCAGTATTATTTCATTGGAAGTCATTCTTCGATGTACTTGTAGGCAGTTGGCGAAAAACTGTACTCTGTGTTAGTAATCCGTTGTATATAAGCACTCAAATTGCATGGATAAACAGGAATGAGGGATAGCCGTAAGTTTGCGCGCTAGATTGAATGAATGCGAAACCGTACTCATACGCAAGCTAAAGGGAATATGTTAGAAACATATCAGCTAGATTCAATCTGACTGAAAGTTTTGAAAATAAGAATTCTTACTGTGCAATTGAAAATTGTCCGTCGAGTATTAATTATGGCCGTTACGTTTAAGATTAATTTGATTCATTAGATGGAGAAATGTCATTCTTCCGTTATTTACGCAATACCGTGCTCGCATAGTCTATCGAGACCATCATGGTAGGTTAATGTTTCGAATTGTGCTAGAAAGTGTTTCTAGAACGTATCGCATGTAGTTTGTCGTAGCATATGAAATTAAAAATTATCAGCTTAACATCACTCGTTTGCTATAGTTGTGTAGCCACTACGATGACAGATAGATGGTCAGGCGATAATCTTCCATAACAAATTAAGCAGCGATCTGATAACGTTAGATTCACACGATTTAACCAAAATTGGAGCTACAGTTCAACAATTGATACAATAATAAATAGTATTTGCTAAGCATTACACGAGTTATACGTCGATGTGTTTGAGTCAATCACATATTGATGCAAAACACACTGCAATTCAAACCTTAATGCTCCAACACATGAAAAGTAGAAGGAACATACTCCACTTCGATTGTACTAATTATAAAATGATAAGGCTTAGAGTAAATAAACAAATTAAAATAGAAAAGATACCGCACTGCTACAGCTAGGATTATACCGCATGATGAATTAAAATAGACTACAGTTTTCAGGATACAGTAGCGTACAGATAATATTAGAAGAAAACTAAATTATTGTAACGTAACGTTTTTATGTTAGTATTATGAATAATTTCAATTCTAATAACCCGTACTCTATTTTTTTTCTCAAGGATACAGAATATCTGTTCCTGAGATGGAGGATGTGAGGTGATCTAGAATTCATCGTGTAATGAAAACGGAGCAATATATTATTTGCTCCACAAAGCTTTCCAGTGACGGTGCATAATGGAAACAAATTACCAAACTATGACGCGTAGCTTGCAAAAGATCATTTGTTGTATTGGGTTTAGTTGAATTGAATAGAGAAAGTGATTACCCATGTGAAACACTTTTCATGCAAGAGAGTAAAAGTAAAAATAGCAAACTACTGAACGCTTTGGAACGCCAGCATCCGAAGAAATTATTTAATTATAAGATACAATTTCCATTTATAAATATATAGTGAAACAGTGAGTGCAATTCTATGCTTACTTCAATTTAAGAGGAATAATGTGACCCGAGATTCTAGTAAATGGCAACTAGGTCGCCCCAGCGGATGTATCTTCCTTCGAATGCCTTAAAGCAGCGCGAAGACACAAATAATAACATGCGTAAACCCTCTTAACTGGGCGTTTGGTTTTGAAACGGTTCCACAAGTTCGTACCATACTAGGAAGTGTAATACTGTAGGATGCAGACGAGGTGTGCCCCGAAATAACACAGATTATTTCAATTAAAAAATGAAAAAATTAAAACATGCATAGTGCGTGTGTGTATGTGTTGCTTCGATACAGGGAAACATCTTGAAATGTACTCATCACACAACCTAAAGTAACTACTTTTTGTTCCAACCGTTGACAAACAGTGCGTCCTTATGAGCTGCTGTACATTATCTACTAAACAATTTATAACAAAAATATCTACTCTTGCGTCATCATGCTCTGTTTTATGAAGGCATTCTTTTTGAATCCACTTTATAATTACCTTTCTTTACAGTTTCGCTGTGTTTCGCTTAAACCACAAGCAAACAGAGGACCACTCAACATAACCATTATGGTTTGTCATAGAACAGTGATGTCATACCTGTTTTAGATAGCGGGCTAGCTTACATCTTAAGAAATCTTCTGTGGTGCTGTTGAATATAAACAATCTACTTGCCAGCTGCATCACAAAGCGAGCGTTTTAATGGTCGTATGATGTGATTTCTACTTCATTCATACCAAAGCTAACATTTCTTCAATGTCATACTAGAGACTGTGTTTTATTGCACCTTTGCTATGAAGAGCTTAACAAAACGAAAAATAGAAGGAGATTATGTCAGAGAAACCTATCCGAATAGCGCGTATAATACCTTCCAACAATTTACTTTCATAGTCGTTTCACGTTTTCATTTATGCTTAAACCCGTCATTCGTGCGCTTTCCTCCCAAAGCCATGCGGCGATCTCGTCGTTACATGCGTACTTGCTTAGCTTTTGCTCTCGGCAGTCACTAAAATGCAAACAAATGGAGGGGTTTCGTTAGCCATAAGATCTTCAAAATAGTTGATAGCAATGCTTACGAAGAGACGATAGAATCCCTCTGGAACCAAAGTTTCTTAAAATCATAAAACGCACACAGCAATACTTACGCATAGTATTTGCCGCTTTCTTCTTGTAAATCCTCGTCCAGTGCAGTATAGAGCGTGGTCTGAGCTCCGGAGAGTGGCGTTTTAAAGGCAACCCGAAGCAGCGGTTTCACCAGCTTGCTAGCGAACGTAAGGGAAACGTGATAAGAATAATAATTTGATTGTGTTTTGGTTAACCACAATCCACTTACTGATCGAATAGGAAGAACAGAGTACCCATGTGGCGCGGAAGATCCGTGTCGACAGTTCCGGGATGAACAGCGTATACACTTACGCCCGTATCGTGAAGACGTTTGGCCAGCTCACGAGTAAACATCACATTTGCAAGTTTGCTCTGGCAATAAGCTGTCACCTGGTTGTAGGAATGCTCACTATTCAAGTCTTTCCGATTGATTTTGCCGTACTTGTGCGCAAGACTGGATAGATTGATAATCCGGCTTGGCACTGATGCTTTCAGTCGCTCCAGTAGTAGATTCGTGAGCAGAAAATGTCCAAGGTGGTTCACTCCAATCTGCTGTTCGAATCCATCTTTGGTTAATGTCTTTGGGCATGCCATAACGCCTGCATTATTGATCAGCAGATCTAATCGTGTTTCATCCTCCAGGAATCTGTGAAGAAGCGTCCCAGTGTTCGTAAATATTACGCTTTTTTATGGTCAGATGCCTCACCTTTTCGCAAAGTTCCGAATTGATTCCATTGAAGCAAGATCTAACTCGCGCACGTGAATATTGCTCAATCCAGTTTGTGCAACGATATCATTTCTCGCTTCGTTGGCACGGTCCAGCGACCTGCAAGCGATATACACCTTTCCGCCACGCTTCAGCAATTCTCGGGCCGTTTCCTTACCGATGCCGGTGTTACCACCTGTTATGAGAATCACTTTTCCATCACAGCGAGTATTTTTTCGAAATTGACCACCCTCGATGATAAGCCTGACGTACAATTTAAAATTCATGATCATGAAGGAAAAATTGTATTTAAAAAAATGATTTCTTACCTTGCCAATTTGTAGGTTAGAATCACCACAGCCACTCCTATCATCACACTCAGCAACATGTTGACCGTTCTGTTTTACCCTTCAAACTGTCTTCGGAACGGAACCCATTGATACGTTGTGACCAACTAGCTAGTAACTGACTAGCTGAACGACAAATATGGCTAAACGAAGCCAAATGTTGCACGTGTTTGAACTATAATGGATTTTCTTTCTACTTCTCCGTCATGCCTCTCCGAATAGAGCGAAGAAACCTTGCCGAACATACACACAAGGTGGTGATTATAACGCTTGCTTTTTTAGTTCGTTCATCCCCGTATTCGTACGAACGTTTCCGAAACCTTATCTTAGATGGGTCCTACTGCATGGAGTGTATTATGAATCCAAATATAATCTACATGTGCGCACCGCATTGGGTGAACTTGGCAATGAAACAATTATGTCGATGGCAAAAAATGAGAACTGTATTGGCGTCTTGGTCACGATGACTCTTCTAACTTATGTAGGTATATAGTGTATGTTTTTAAACGGTGCATTTTTAATGTTCTTAGAATGTTTAGGATATACCATGATTACATGCTACTATAAGAAGGTTAGTTTGAAATTATCCTTCGCACTCTTCTGTGGAGGTTGTTCAACTATCTAATACGAAGCATTAATTTCCACAAAATATGTGAGCTTCATTAATAATTCACATTTTTAATGTAGAAATCGGGCCTCTTTTCAAAATAACTGTATAAATTTTTGCATACGTAAATGTTATTTTTTGGAGCGGTTCGGTGGCCGAGGAGACTGAGGCGCCGGTCTTCGAACGGACAGAACCGAGGTTCGAATCCCATTCAGACCGTTCCCCCGTACGCAGGACTGACTATCCTGTTGCGGGTACATTCAAGTCACGGAAGCCAGAAATGGCAGGCCAAGACCTCTCGAGGTTGTAGAGTCAAAGAAGAAGAAGAAGAAATGTTATGTTTATTAAAATTGTCCACTACCCGCTAGTATGATGCAACCAAATTACTACTTGAAGTGTTAACCGCCATGTCAGTCACCAGTGACTGGCGATCATCTTTCCATATCGTTCACGCAGACGGTTTTTGTCTGTAAAGCGTGAAAGCGACTAACATTAGCGATAAGCAGGAATATGAACAGATTTTAACAGATGAAGAGAAATAAAACTCACGAAAACGTACACGGAAACGGGAAAATGGGACATTACAATCGAAAAACTAGTACGAGTTGTTGAAAGCCGATAGGGCTCGGAGGAAGAGATCGCTCAACCCGTAGTGAGTCTGGTGGGATGGGATAAATAAAGGTAGTATAAGAGAGGTTGGTCATCAAGATCATTTAACAAGACGATGAACACACTTCGAAGATGCGGGAGCCTTACAATCAGTCCCAAGGATTTGTTAGCCTTGTTGATCATATGATCAGCATGCGTATTGAAGGAGAGAGAGTCAAATAGCGAGGTCATCGGCATAAAGTACGCAGAAAGATGGAGGTTTAGTATTTTTTAATGAAACGTTGTTGTTGCAGGTATTCTTCTTCTCACAGCCTCAGAACAGCCGTAGCTTCGTAGTAGCCCGTACACGAAGTAGAAAAACGTTGAGAAAGGTGAATTTCATTCAGCACCAAACTTCCAAAATCAAACTCTCCATACAAACGCAGCATTTCACTCGCATCGAACGTAATACGCTTTCGTTCCACTTCTTTGTCGTTGACGATCTCTGCCTGCGATACCCGGAACAACGAATTGATTAGTGTGACGTGCAATTTAACGTGCTCGTACTTCCTCTGCATCAAACCCTTTGCTATAAAATATTCATAGATTTGATCAGCAACTGTTTGTAATGCCGGAGATTCGATTTTGGCATAAAGCACATCTACACTATGTGGATCATCGTTCATGTACTCTAATCCTCGAACTCGAATTTCTAGTGGACCGTTCGCTTTGAGTGCTGGGCTGTGATAAAAATATAGTTTAATTAATATTTTGAAGACATAGTTCGTAAGCTCTTGTAAGCGTTCCAGCGCACCTTATAATCGATTCCTGGCAATCAAGCAATATTTGTGCCGCATTTGCTCTATCCTGGTTATCCATAAGGCTCATCGTGCATAGGGTTATATGTAGTTTTTCGGGCTGTTGAAAAAGGGACTGATCAACGCTGAACGCACGGGGCAACTTTCCAACGACTTTATGACGAAAATCGAGAAACCGCTTTATCACGTCTGGCACGTTTAGCGGTATAGAAAGGAAATGGGTGAATTGTTGTTTGTTACGTGCTCCTATTATGATCAGTTCAATTCGAGATCGTGCAACGGCTACCGATTTTCTTGAACTGCCTGTTACCACTACGTCACCCGTGGTTCCTTGCTTGGGTACGCGTATTTGCACCTTCGTTTCTGCTTCCAATCGTTGGCGCGTTTGACCTTTAGCACCTATGATCATCGCATAAAATGCTCTATAACAAACGAGAAGCATTGAAGCATAGTACTTTGCTATAAGTAATTCGTTTCAGGTAAATAACTTACGAGGGAACATGAAAAGATGTTTGAAATTTGCCATTGTTAGTCACTTCGATGTCGTATTCCTCTTCACGATCGTCCTCGCCGTACATGTCCTCTTCCACATATGTTTGTGGTTGATCGGAGGATGTCTCTAGATGCCCTTTCGCTTTTGTTTGATTGACACGATAGCACCTTGTACCGATCCACATCAATTGGGGAGATATAATGTCCATCTTCTATCGTTCAATATGTTGAAGCCAATGGCCAATCTCCGCAAACATGAACTGAACGCCAAATAGCAAATAGTCTGTTTAGGAATGTTTACAAAATTATTGACGTTGCGTCTATAATATGTGGCTCACAGTTTGGATCGTCGGACGCAGCCCCTTCGTGTAGCTATCGAATAACGTATGCAGCCAAATAATCAGCTTATGTCATCAATGTCAGCAGCACTTGTTATGCTTAGACTCCTCGTGTGGTACCTTGGAATTCACGCGCTTTCGCCGATATTCTACAACAGTTTCATCATGAAAATAAACGACAAAAAGCGACTTACCGAAAGAGAAAAGCTAGAGCAACGTGAACGTAAACGACATCTACGGCAAAACCGATTACTGAATCGTGTTAAACAAGAATTTGAAACACTCGTCAAGGAAAAGGCATCTACGGCAGAGGTGGAAGTTACCCCCGTCAGTGAGCCCGAACATGTTTCCACTATAAGCATCGCCGTTCCGGGTTCGATAATGGATAACGCACAATCGCCTGAACTGCGGACATATCTTGCCGGCCAGATAGCCAGGGCCGCTTGTATATTTCAAATCGATGAGCTGATCGTTTTCGACGATTGTGGTTCAAGTAATCAGGTTACAGATCGGTTAAGCACAATCCAAACAGCTGAAGGAGCAACCGCAGCTCGACGCTGTTGCATTCAGCTCGCGCGTATCTTACAATACCTGGAGTGTCCACAATATCTTCGGAAGTACTTTTTCCCATTACACAATGACCTCAAATTTAGTGGGCTATTGAATCCACTCGATTCTCAACACCATCTACGACAGCAGAGTGAGTTCGTGTTCCGAGAGGGCATTGTCACAAATAAACCTGTTAAGGGAAAAAAGGCCGGTAGTTTCGTGAACGTTGGACTCCTAAATGACGTACTGGTAGATACAACGCTCGAATCGAATTTACGCGTCACGGTAAAAATGCCTGCTGGTGTGGATCTAAAATCAAAAAAAATACGAGCTAAGGTAGTTCCACCTTCACAGCCCCGTCAAGAAACTGGAATCTACTGGGGCTACACCGTTCGTATTGCTAACTCGCTGTCCCAGGTATTCACGAAAAGTCCCTACCGCGGTGGTTATGATATGACCATCGGCACTTCAGACAGAGGTACGAACGTATACGACTTAGAACCAAACAGTCTTTCGTACCAACATGCACTCATCGTTTTTGGGGGTGTGCTTGGTCTGGAACCTGCGCTCGAGAATGATCCGAAGCTAACAACTGATGCAGTGCAAGATCTGTTTGATGAATACATCAACACGGTTCCTACACAGGGTTCCCGCACGATACGCACGGAGGAAGCTATTCTGATTTCCTTGGCGGCGCTGGGCAACAAAATGAAACCGGTTAATGCTCCCAAACCATTCACCAGTTTTGATGCCATCCCACAGAGTCAGGATACCGGCATAAAACAATATGCGTTCAATGACAAGCGCTCAAAAATGAATACTTCGGATGCATTGCAGAACGATAAACTCGCTACCATATCGAAGCCGCTCTTACACACACAACTACCCGTGGACAAGTACGGCGATATGTCACGGTTTGATTAAGGTTCTTTTGTAGTGATAATATATATCAACAATAAAGATTTATTTGAGTTACTTTACTCTCCGGATTGTCCATTGTTGAGAGTGGCCATCTCGTTGCGAATCTGGATGACAGCCTCGGATAAGGACTGTGGATGAACGCCGGCTTCCAGTAGTTTCACACAAATGTCGAGCGTTTCTGGACTAAGACCTGTGTTCAAGAATTGTGAAATATTTTGTATGTTGGCGCGAACCAACTGCGACTGCTGAAGACGCATATACAGGTTAGTGTTGCCGTGATCATTGCTGCTCGGTTCCGGCATGTTTCAAAAATGTGTTATCTGTAAGACACCCGAAAAATATGGTTAAATTGTATAAAATCTTTCCAACTGAAGAATGTTCTATTACTTCACATGCGTCGAGGATGATTTGTTTACAAGTTTAGATTGTCAAGTTACACAGGCTGTACATCAGCCGATACACTTATGTCGTGATGACAGTTGTGCTCAACTCAGTTTTCAAATTATATATTCATTATTTTCCATTTTTTTTAACGAAAAGCGAGGTACGAGGTATACGGTATAGATATAGGTATACGATCATGCCCAGTGCACTGTATACTGTATATCAGTCACGAAAGCCAGAAAAGGAAGCCAAAACTTCTTAAAATTGTAGTCATATAAGCAAAAGATAAAGAAATACTAGTAGACTAGAGACAAAAACAGAGACAAACTGACCGCATCCGTTTCAAATTTATTATTCAATGGTTTACTACAAAAAGAATGTTTTATGTTGCTATTTTGGTTTTTCATCGCAGTTTATACCTTTTGCCGTTTGTGTTCGTCTTCCGAGACGTTCGTTTAAGTCGGTTTGTGTATGCGTATTCCATTGGTAATTCTAGTTGGCATTGTATCTTTTTACTCTTTTTAGTAATTTTGATGTGGTGAGTTTTTTTTTACATATGATTTACTGTTTTCTGACACAGTGGAAATGAATAGTGGTTTTGCGTTACCTGTTCATTTTGATTTACCTAAAATATTGGTAATATGTTTGTTGCATGTAATTTACAGATTTACTTTCTATCTTGGCAACTCTTGACTTTCCTTCCTTGACATAATTGGTCCTAATATTAGGGCAAATTGGATATCGAACATAGTGAAGATGCTCACATTACAGTAATAATGCTTTCCGTTTGCTAATATTAATTACACTAGTCAATATAGGAGCGGCGAACGTTTTCCCGTCGTCGTTTTGTTTATCAATTAACTCCTATCTAATTTTTATCCTTTAATAATATTTTCCTTTGCTCTGGCACCCTAAATCCTGCCGTAAAAGAGGATATGAAACCTCTTGGTGCTCACCAAATATTACACATGAAAAAAAAAAAACTTGCAAGATCAAGACTTCGCAAAGCATCCTCCAATAATGGCTTGATGTTAAATAACAATGATTAAAATTGTTGATAAAAAAGTACAGTAAAAGAACAGCCGCTTTGCTGGGATGAAACTAACAATTTCAAACAGAAGTAAATGAAGTAAACAGAAAAGAAGATAGATAATTCCTTAGAATATAAGTCAATAGAAGAAAATTTTAAAATGTTCCAAAGTGAACTCGTAGACGATAAAAAAGCTTACTTTCCACCAAAATCCAGGAAAATTGGTAAAGGAAACCTACCAGGAGGTAATTGATAAAGGGGAAAATGAAGTGACATGAAAGAATAAGCTATCGGTGCTACAAAATTTCCAATTACTGTAATCACGCTCTGTTAGTAAGTGAATCATGTATTTATTTTTAAATCAAATATCGCATAAAATTATATGTTTTTCATTTATTTCAGTAAAGCATGAACTATACTTGGGAAGAAATGTGAAAATTGTATTAGCACTCGCTCATCGGCTTAACAGTCCTTGTTTTCCTTTAGATACGTTTTTTTTTACGTGTTCCTAACGCGTTTGCACTATCTTATTATTTCTGGTGGGTTGGGACCTCTCTTTTGGAAGCAACTGAGTAACAGGGCAATGATTTTCCATTTGTTTTGTTTGTGCACAAATTACGCCTTTTTTATACACTCATACACACCCTCATGTAGACATACATTTACGAAATATTAATATACAATAATAGTTTGTTTTCTGTCTAAAAATATAGTTCCTTTTTTAGGCTCCAATATTTTCTGTTCTGGGATTCCACTGCGATTGTTATCCATGTGCTACAATAATGTTAGTTATGCTGTATTTTGTGCAATGTTCTGCTGGTGATTGCTTTGAAATGCTGAACCCATGAATTGTTAATCGTTGGAACGTTGTGTGCATCAGGAAAATATGTACCACATAGACAACGAAAGGAAACTGATTTCATTGTCAGCTGTTCTGCGAATACCATTCCTGCGTACACATAACAACAGAAGAATACGCTGGAATATGAGTAAAAGTATGAATAATTCCTTTCCATCATGTGTATTTTAAGAGATGATTCTTTGTCGTTATGTTCGTTATTAGAATACGAGAGAGAATATTGTTATCCATAAACATCCCGTATTTGTATCGACGGTGAATTTAAATGTACAACCACCCTCGCCTAGTTGTGTGTGTAAAACACTTTAGCGAATATTGCCTAGGAACTCACTTTCTGCTGGAGAATTAATCCTTCAAGGTGTAATAAATGGAAAGAATATTTGGCTCCAATTCGGATGGCTGGTTTTAAACACCAACCGTTTGTGCATGTGTGCGCATGTGTTCTGTTTGCTTTTACTTTGCATGCCCATTACTCAACACAGCCGGCAAAACATTGACCTGCTGGACGGCAGCATTCAGGGCGTCGATCTCTTTTTTTAGGAACGCGTTACTGCTGTTACCGGTGGTGATGTTACTGTTTCCATCCGCATTAGCATTACCGTTCACGCTGATGCCTACTGGACCGGTGCCGCCGTTCGATTTGCGAGGAATATAAAGACCACCGTTTGTTTCGTTCGGCATACGCATCAAATCATCCTTCAATTCGACGAAGCCGGTCATCGTCTTATCAATGAAGTCTTCGATGTTACGCGTCTCCTGTTCTAACTTCTCTTTAATTCGCTCCCGCGTTAGTTTCGAACCGCTCTTGCCGTTGGCGGTAGAGGTTGCACTGTTGAAGTTGGTGGTGGCGGTAATAGTGGCACTGTTATTGTTATCCTCTTCGGGCATGAAATCGTCAGTCTTTTTGTGATTACCATTTATGGTGGTGGTAGTGGTGGTTAGACAGAACGGGTCCACTACATCGTGGACCAATTGTTGGGAGTTGGTGGAGGATAACTGGGAACCAGAATCGCTTCGGCGTCCGTTTTCGCCACCCCGAAATCTAATCCCAGTGCCATTATTACTTTCCTTTACTAGTGCTAAGGCTCCCATGGGCTTTAGCGCGGACATAGTGCGACTTTCCAATACATTATCATGCCAACTGCTTGGGATGTCGGTCGGAGGATCGGCCGTTTTGGTTTTAAGTTTGGAGTCGAACTGAACATTTACCATCCTGTTGCCTCCGCCTCGCGGTACGTATTTTGATAAAATAAACACAGTGATCAGAGCGACTAGATGAAGGCACATAAACACATTCAGGTACATACGAAGACTAGCCTTAAACTCGAGCAGCACGAACGGAAAGGTTGCATAGCCCATGAAGACTCGCGTTACCAGGCACGTTAATATGTCATAAAACATGCGCGAGTTACCCGTTCGTTGGAACGACGGTCGGAACATTTTGCGGGCTACGCGCGCTGCCATTACTATCAGCGCACCAGTTGCAAACGTCATGTAATAGCCTGGATAGAACCCATGCCAGAGAGCGCTTAGACTAAATGTTAACACAGTGCCGTAGCGCTTTGGTACTCGTTCAAACACGACCATGCGAAGCCAACGATTGGTACCGGCATTCCACGCATTGATACAGTTACGGAAGTTAGTACCGAACTCAAACTCTAGCACTTGAATATTGGATAGCATATCCCAACGGGGCGTTACACCATCTCGCTGATCGTAACCGTTAAAGCCGAGACCAGAGTTGTTGCATATCGCGTCGGCCATCAGCCAGGCAAAGTAGTATTTGAAGCGTACCGCTGTCGTGGCCATCATCATGAACCACAAGGTGTAAAAAAAACCCGAATTTTTGAGAAAGTCGTCATCTGCAAACACAAATATGTTAGCAATGTGGTCATTTACGGGTGAGATATTTTCGTCATACCTTTCATTGTTTTGATCGGATATATAGTAGCGAACTTCACGAATATTAGAGCACATACTAAACTTGCAATAACCTTTTTTATGACCACTTTCACTGGGGATGGCTCATGAACGATCTTGTTGTCAATTTCGTGTTTTGCCTGCAATTGTAAAGACACTTTAAACAATCTATCCTTACTGGTACATTCATCAAGCCACTCACATTTCGGGATGTGTGTTTCATTATGTGACAGCCTTCGATGAAATCGATGTAGTCCTTGTAAAACACCAGAGGACCTGCCATTAGACCCTGGAAATGTAGAGTGTAAGAGAAAAACTCTAGCGGCGACGGCAGCTTTCGGATGGCGTGCTGCTGCTGGCTCTGTGTCAGATCTTTCATTTCACATGTAAACCCATCGTGAATGCTGAACGCCAGACTCGTCACCTTCTGCGTAATGATCATTAACGGACCGGTGATATCAAGCGAGTACGATCCATAATCATAGTATTGGCGATGAAGATGAATACAGGATAGATAGAATAGTGCCACAACCATGACGAGCCTAAGTGTAAGGAAAGAAATCAGTAATTAGACAGCTTCAAAGAGGATTATATGTTTCGCTCTTACCGTTGCACGATTTGGGGGTTCTGAGTGCGAATGACAACATAGCAGACGGCAGGCAGTCCGGCGATGTGGATGGCTTGCTGACCAAAGCAGAAGTAACCGAAGAACAGACCAATCACTAGCCCAATCGCATGCCGGGTACTGGCCGACACCTTCGACGGGTGCAAATAAGAACGAAAAGCTGATGCTAAAATCAACGCCAAAAACTGTGTGATGAGAAAATTAACCTAGAAGGAGAAAGCATAGAAAATGTTTGATATACTGTAATGTTCTGTGGTGCTAATCTGTTGTTATATAAATAGGCAAACCGAATCAAATTATCCATCAGCTTTATATTCTATATCATATGTACACCTTGCTGATCAATATCCTCTCTTCTTTGCATTAACACATTTGACAAGCTTCCAATGTAACCGTCGTAAAAGCTTTGAACGGAATCAGCTGTCTTTCGAGCAAGAATCAGAAAATGGCACGTAAAGTAGTATATCTTTATCTAAATACATTTTAGTAATATTTGATTAGAATTCAGCAATAGCTCCTTCCTTGACAGATAAATAAAAAAAATCACCAAAGGCGATAATAAGAACAATACGAAAGGATGGTCGCTTATCAATTTCGTTAGTCTCGAATGCTATTATCAGTATACAACACAACAAATAAACCACAGTCTGTTTCACAAGTTCAACAAGTGCGCGATTCATGATGATTTTGCGGGAGTGTAAGCCAATCACGGAAAGCCCATGATAATTCGCGTGACCTCGTTACTTCGATGCGGGTATACTGGCCGA
This sequence comes from Anopheles culicifacies, assembly GCA_000473375.1. Classification (NCBI taxonomy): domain Eukaryota; kingdom Metazoa; phylum Arthropoda; class Insecta; order Diptera; family Culicidae; genus Anopheles; species Anopheles culicifacies. The sequence goes on along the minus strand of KI422541.1, from coordinate 4,383 downwards.
GAGCGCGAAATAATTATGTCCGTGAGACGATAAGGATTTGGACCATTGGATGGGCAAAAAAATAACAACTATCAATTCATAATTCGGACGAGCAAATGGAATTATGCTTTAAATACAACATTTTGGTGTTGTTCCAGTGATCCAGGATGACCAAAATAATCACAAACATGTTAACTGATGGGGAAATGTTCGGACTATCCTAATGGCCGTTACCCTACCTAAGCTATGCTTTCATCTTACTACCTTGGATCTCTTGGCACCAGCAATAGAAAGATCTATTATATATTTTAGATAGAACATTAGCGTACAATTAGAGAGAGTGAAAAAGCCGTTATTTTGCTATTGGATTATGTTACCCCTTCCAAGCCTGCTGCTACTATCGATTAAAAGTCGATCGACCTTGACCATCAACCATAGGTGGAACGATCAATCGTAAAACGGGTTTATAAGTATAAGCAGAAATTGATACATTCCTTTTTCAATTTTGTACGTTCATCACCATGTAAATATTTAGTCGATTAATCTATATTTGTTCATTGGCTCATACGCATGGGCTATGGGCTTGATTTTTAAATGAACTACTTTTTTTTACAGTACATATATATGCAAGGGCGGTAGGGGCGGTACGAACGCCAAGGCGATACAGCCACCGGTTTTTATACGGGAGAACCGGGATCGAATCTCATCCGGACAGTTACTCAGACCCCCCCCCCCCCCCCCCCATAGTGAAGACCAGAAAAAATAACATTCGTATTCCATTACACAAATTTCGACGGAATAGGACCAAATTAAAGACAACTTATCGAATGTGAAACAAACGAACGCAGATTTTAGGATGCATATTGTTTTAAACCACCATTTTCCCCTCAAGCATCATCGAAAACCTTCAAGGTTTATGTTTGATGCTATATACAAAAGTTGAATCGAGTGTATGACTAATACTACTAGTACTATTACTTATGAAGACTAGTGTGATGGATATGCAAATCGTCAACGATATAGCGAAATTATATTGACGGCTCGCTAATCGCTAATCTCAAATGAAATAATAACCATTGCGAACGGTTGTTACGCCGGTTTATCATTATGAAACTGCAAAAAAAAAGCTAAACAAATTTTGAATGAAATAAAACATGTTTTCTCCTTCCTTAGGATAAACCGTATGCCACTGGAGTAGGTACTCGGTACAAGGCATGGAAAACCGAAATTAGAATGTGCAAAAATAGAAAAAATGAGAAGCAACCATTCACACACACGACAAAACAGTTTTGCTCAGGATTTCGAGAGACGATTGGTTTGCCGTTTGTCGGTAAAAAATCATGAAACACTAGTACAATAAATACTAAACCAAATCATACACAATCACTCCATAAATCCTTTCCGCAACATAATGCAATAGCGTATCTACTTTCGATGCAAGATCTGGTAGCACCGTTATTGAATTGATTTTAAAAGATACTAAAACATAAATATTTGCTATATTGATCACTGTGATGCAGCTTTACACTGCAGCTAAACAATACTTACAAATTACCATAACATTGTTCTATTCACTACAACCGACAGTCTACCTACTGCACAATAAGCAATAAAGAGCAAATTAGGATTGTCTGTACATCAGTGTATAATCGAACGTGTTGAACTGCTTTTGCTGTTATGTGTTTTTGTTTTTTTGTATATTCCTGGCCCTGTATTAGACTTAATTTGCCACGTACCAGGGTAGTCATTCCATGCCACGCGGGGAATGTTCGAATGGGATTTGAATCCCGGTCTGTGGTGTGAAGACAAGGCGCCGATACCATTATCCCATTGGGTTGCCCCAACTTTGCTGGCACGTTGAAAAGAGCGTTTTTTTTTTCAATGTAAACGTCTTCTTCTTCTTCTCTCTTTCTTCTGTGGCTCTACAACCTCAAGAGGTCTTGGCCTGCCATTTCTGGCTTCCGTGACTTGAATGTACATCCGCAACAGGATAGTCAATCCTACGTACTTGGGAACGGCTCGAATGGCCAGTATAGTATAAGCAATTCCATAAGTTAAGAAGAAAGGTAGACAAAATGACTTTGAACGTGGGAATCATCGATGTACCATAACCCCAATCAATGACGACAGTTGTATTGTCAGTACTTACGTTGTCGGTTGAACAGGTAGAAACATAAGATGAAAATAATACCCCTCGTCGGCATAGTAAAGAATGAGATAAAAATATGACATGATTCGTAATAGCGCTAGTACATCAGTCCACAATGCATGGAAATGCGCGATGCAGATGTTAGTGGGACCATTCATTTACCACCTTCCGCACGCAGGACTGATTATTTTAATGCGATTTAACGCTACACCTCCTATCTCTTTGAAATTTGATCAAACATAACAATCAGGACATTGCAAAGGAAAAGTATACTGATAGTAAGTTTTTATATCAATATTCGCCCACCAACAACTTCCTGTTGGTTTACTCTTCAGAGTTGCGTGCTAAATGAATATGAAAGTGTATTCGAATCGCAAAACGGACGGAATAATAAAGATAATTAAGTTACGAATGAAACAAGAACATGGACCAACGTGATCTAGAACGAAACACAATGCCATAATGCTTCTTCTCATCTACACTCCTCGAGAATTTTTACGAACTGTTTTGGATATAAAAAAATAATGACATGTTGCTTTCACTTAGAATAAATTAGTATGCATAGGCATCGCGGTGGAATTTATTGCGTTAGGCAAGGGTGGGGTGAATGAGTCCATCGTTTACTTAGGACGACTAGTTGTTACCGTATTGTTCGCTAGTAGATTGGTTATATTTTGTTTACTCGATCAACACCAAGGTGACGAATTCCGTTCTTTTGCAATAAAATGGACGTTATACCCATATTTTGAGATTTGCTACAATAGTTTTAAACTGAACTACAATAGTTAAATGTGATATTTTTATCACATTTAAAATGTTTGCAAGCGGAGAAAAATTATATTTGATGACCTATTTCGATTATGCCGCCCGGCTTACAAAACTTATTGATACCACGTAGTTGTATAGTCAGTCCTCACTATCATATTCGATTATTGGACGAAATGGGATAGATTGTTTCGAATTGATGTTCTGCTATTAAGTTCTCTTGTAAGGATTTAACTCAAAAACCACGATTGTGTTACATATATTCCTCGCCTTTTAACTTTTCCTACAACTATTTTTAAACGTATTTTCCGCCAGACTGACTAAGCACACAGCAGTCTCGCATTCTATGCTACTCGATTGTGCTATTTTATTAACCTTCGATAGTTACTTGTATCAGGTATCGAAGTGGTTTGAAAGATCAAAAAAGGGGTTGTGCTTACAATATGTTTTGTTATATTATTCACTACGCGTGAGGCTGGAAAAATTCTAAAGATATAATTTATAGCTTGGGAAATTGTTTGTGACTTAGCAAGAGAATACTAAGTTCATCAAGGTCAAGTTACCTTTCAACTTTTAACGACGGTTATCCACTATTTTTTGCAACACAGAAGCGCATTACTCTATAATTCTTTCATCCACGCATCTTCACAGAAGCCCAATTTTCAGCAACAGTTACAACGAACCCATTAACAGTTTCGTTTTCCAGCACCATCACCGATATCACCTTCATTCACTGCTTTTCTTGTGTATTTAAATTCCTTCCATCATAAATTCAAGCCACAAACATAGATAACTTAGCTTCTTCTTTGTCCTATCTCATGTGTATATACCATCAGAATATAATTGAGTGTCATTGATGAGGTCGAGGTTGGAAGGTTAACGAACAAAACAAAATGTGTGTAACTTAGTATGCCTGCGTGGTCATGGTTTTTCTTTCACTTGGATAACGCTCAAGGCAGGAGAAAAGAAGCACCAAAGCAGGATGTGCACGTATGTACGGATGTGGGTATAAAGTTGATTAGGTCATATGCTTCAACCTGTACTCACCGTGTGGATCGACTAAAATGCATCAAATTACACGACAATATTTAATTCTGCAGATAATTTTTACAGGTATAAATCGTTGAAAGGATAAAATTGGCCGTATTTGGACTGTCTTGGAAAGGTGTTTACTTGTTGCCTTTGGGGTTTTATTCGAAAACGATAAAAAAAGGTTGACAAAAAAAGGGATATGACCAAGACAAGAATTCTTCTGCTATGACATTATAACCTCAAGATTACTTTAATTTACCTATAACATGACATTTTTGAAGTCGTCCAAAACTTCACCTATCTGGGGTCAAAGGTCAGCACCGACAACAGCATTGATGTTGAGCTACGCGCAAGGGTGCTGGCCACCAACCGGTCATACTACAGCCTGAGGAAACTTCTCCACTCAAAATACCTGTCGCGACGGATGAAGCTGTGACTATACATAACATTCATAGTCC